>JAANBC010000544.1:0-21734 GCA_014621405.1 Stylonectria norvegica | reverse complement strand
TACCATTACCGACAGCAATGCGTCATCCCGAGTGCTTCGCGCTGCGAGGCAACGAGGCTTTTCCGCTGCAGACCAATGAGCGCGTTGAGAGACCAGCATGCGTTACCCCGCAAAAGAGCCCTGGTGGAAAGTTCATGTTTGGGGGGACCACCCACTGCAGCCGAGAGCCTCTAGCGTGATGGCCCCCTGTAACCCTGCACTGCATGTCTGCAGGCAGGGGACCCGACTGGATATTGGATTTCCTCACTCGGCGGCATCGTGATGGTGATATGTAAATATTTGACCCTTGTAAGAGGCACGCCGTCTCTGGTAAAGGAATAAATTAGTAGTGAAAGAACGGTTCAAATACGGCTCTACGCATACGGGGGCGGCCAAGGATCTTGCCGTGACGTCCATCCATGGTTCCAGTCTCTACTCTCTAGGCCTCAGGCTCGAGCAATTGTTGAGTGGAGGAGCCACCTCGGGCTCGTGAATCGCCCACCCACACTGACCGGAACACTTATTTAATTGTCTTCTCTCGTCCGCTCTTCATCTTTCCTTTCCCTTTCTATCTTTACTTCTCCCTTACTTCTCCCTGTTTCCTTCAAACAAACTGGCCGTCTCCGTCTTCGAATCTCACGTCAAACCAAGCTACTCGTATCGTCAAACATCAACGACAACTTATACCACACCTCACCACCACCACCACCTCACATTCATCCAAATTAAACAAAAATCACCAAGTCTTCACCCACAATGCCTGCCTACGAATACTGCTGCCAGTGCGGAGGCATGATCGTCATCAGCACCACCTGCACCGCCTGCGGCCACAAGCAGTGCAACAGCTGCCCGATCTGCTAAACACCACGCTCTCCATCACCACCTCCCTCACGGATCACCCACCGTACGTGACAATGCCTGCGCCCGTCTACTCCTCCTCACCCCACGAGCAAAACTTAACAGTCGTGTTTAGGGCAAACTTGATCACATCAGAAACTGTACAACATGTCGTGTGAGAAAGGGCGCCTTTCGCCTCATCGTCGTCTTGCTTGATACCCTGGCGTCTCTTGCTGCTTGTTTTTTTCTCCTCTCCGGCGCTGGCTCTCGCAAATTGAGGAGGGATTTGGGGCGCTGACTTCATTGGGGGATCGGCAGCCCTCTGGGGTCTTGGGCAGGGCTGAAGCGGGATCAAAGGGGATTTTTTCCAGGTGTTCGAACCCAGCTCTGATTTTTCACTCGCGCAAAGGCGTTGTTGCTTGCATTGATACCCACAGTCTCACTTAGTACAGGGCCAAGGTCGAATTCAATTACAATTTCAAAACGTTGATATGCTATGCTACGGCTCCAATATTCTTTTTCTCAAGTAGGCATCTTGTCAAAACTTGGTCTTGGACATGACTTCCTTGCTTGTGTATCCGGCCGCTCATCTTAGCCACCAGCAGACTCGCATCTGCCTCTAAAGTCTCTCACCATCGTTACCACGCCATCCCATATGGACTCACCCTCCCAGACCCGAAACGCCATCTTCTCATAGAACGGAACCACACGCACATTATCGCCCGCCACGCCGACCCAGACACCGCCGCCGCCGTTCCCAGCAGCCGCAGCGAGGCTCTCCACCACCCGCTCTAGCAAGCCACGGCCCCAGCCCCTGCCCTGCCACGCCGGCAGCAGATCGATGTGCAGCGTGGCACGGTACCCTTTCGCAGCGACAGCCTCGGCGGCGTCAAGGAGTAACCACCGTGGGTTGTACGCCTGCTGCGCCAGGGCCCCAGGGTTGACGGAGCCGTCAGTGAGCGTCCAGGGCTCGCGAAGCGTCGTGGTGTCGGCGGGACGGGTGATTTCAGGGGACGGATCGAGGACGTTGGCGATGTACGAGGGATATGCATCTGCAAAAGCAGCCATGTCAGGGCATCCGATACAGTATCCCACAGCAGAGCCTGAGCCGTCATCTAGGACGAAGCAGGTCAAGGGCGAGAGGTGGGTGTACTGGTGAGTCCAGATGTAGGGCGCCAGCCGCACTGCGTCGGGAGACGAGGCGAGCGAGGGCGGGAGAGTTTCGCGACACTGGACGAAGAAACTTGAGCAAGATGGGATAGGGGAGTGGGACACGCCTCGAAGTTGAGGCCAGATGAGATGGTGGAGTAGGGGATACCTACGATAAGTGCCGTGGCATCGAAATCGTCCGGCCGATATGGCCTGATGAAAGCACTCATGGTCACTCTGCTGGACGCCGTCTTGCAACCGGGAAAGTATCGACTTCGTGATGTCTCTGGGTGGGGGCAACCTGGTAAACGGACGGGATGATCTTCAACTCCGGTTATGAGGAACCTGATATTAACTAGCAGCGGGCGATCTAATAAATTCAAGAACTAGGCTGTTATCACAGCTGATATATGATCATGGGGACGAGCTGGATGGAGGGCGAGGATTGCGAGAGGCTCAATCAAATAACCAAGTGACTCACGCATGATCGATGCGTGGGGTCCTCGTCGGCTCGCGGTCCGCATCTCCTAAACAGAGCCAGAGCAATGAGATTTCTCATGAACCGCTGCCCAAGCCGCATCGATAGCCAGGCCAACCATATCTCTCACGTATCACTTGGGAAGCACAGCTGACTGGAGAAATTACTCTCCGTGTTAGTTTTACTCAAATCTGAACATAGACTATCGTGGTATCCTCCGCGCCGTTTCGGCCTCCGCTTCCAGTCCTGTACATGCAAACCCAACAACACCTCTCCCGTCGCCTTGAATGAGCTATGCCTGTCCCGTATTGCTTCCAATAACTTTCCCTCCTCTGTAAGCCGACGCCAGCAGTTGGTGAATCGAAAGCCAGCCCGATCCCTTCACTGGTATGCGTGGGGTGTTTGTGTGCGCCTGATACCAAAATTCCAAACCGCGATATAGTCACAAAAAAAACAAAGAGAAAATCCGGATTTCAAGAAAAATGGGGAAGAGAAGAAGGATAATCGCCTAGCATGTACAAAAAGACACTAATATTTCCATGTCGCCGATAACTTTTGCTGCTTCGGTGGTGACGATATTAAAGAGGTTGCGCGGGGCGCGTTTTAAGGGGTCGAGGTATCTTTGTCGTTGTCTCATGTGCCCGGGCTGACCAGAGGTAGTAGAATTCTAAGCAAAAAGGTAGGATGCCACCGGGCGATTAAATCATGCCCCCAGGCATCGCGCCACTGGACATGCTAGGTGGCAGAGGCGGTCGGCTAAGGGGTTGCGGTGGACTGTGACGCATCGATCTGGCTCGGGAGTTCAACCCCTGGGCTTCGCTGGTTGCCTTTCGTAACTTCTGTCTGAACCCTCCTCTGCTGTTGCTATCGTCGTCACTCGTGGGTAACATGCCCTTGCCACCGTCGGAACCGACAGGACTCATGGGCAGGTGAGGAGAGCTCATCGTCGTCTCGTCCTCGCTCCTTCGCATGAAGCCGCCCAACATGTTCTTGCGTCGGGGGTTGATTGGGGGCACTGGTGGGACCGACATGGGACTGCTACTGTGTAGGTTCGGTGTCGATGCCGCAGCCGTGATAAGGCTGCCTGTTCGCGGCCGAGAGCCTTGGGGCCCGTCCATTTGGGCAGTTGGCAGCTGCGACGTTGTCTGACCATAGCCGGGTTCTGACATCTCCCTTCTCTGCATCATGCGTCTCATGGCTGCATCGTGTGACTCTACTGGTCTGGGCTGAGGAGGGCCGCGAGGCCGTTGCGCTGACATTCCAGGAGGGCCGTAGGGAGACGGAGCGCCGTTCAAAGACATCGGGGACGGCTGTCCGGACTCGTAGCCACCAGCATAGGGCTGCATGGGCAAGCTGTGAGGGGGATCTGATGGGCGGCGGTTGAAGCGGCCAGGCGACTCGTTGCCACTGTTGTAGGCCTGCGGGGGCATATGAGGCGAGCGCTTCATATCAGGAGGTGGACCGGGCGATCTCAACATAGGGCCTTGACGAGGCATTCCGTTCGGTGGTCCAGCAAGATGGCCCACTGGAGGGTGATGATCGTCATACGGCACCGCGCCATTGCGCAGACGCGGTGGAGGCCGACTGCCTGGTCGGCTGCCGGTACCATTGCTCGTCTCAGAGCCACTTCTATCTCGCTCAGAAGTGGCACGAGATCCAGACCGCGATCCAGGACCACTCCGTGGTTCCTCACTCGGAATGCGGTTGTTGTATGTGACCGGTGGAGGCCGTCTTTCCTGAGACGGTGGTCGTGAAACAGACTGCATCGCCGCACGCATGCTCGCGGGTTGTTCTTGTGGAGCTTGTGGAGGAGTGGGGGCTTTCTGAGTCGGCGCCTGATATCGTTGCTGGATCTCGATTTCCTTCATTCTCTGCAACTCTCGGCGAGCCTGTCGGAAGGCTTTCAATCCTGCGTGGACATGTTCGTCTTTCTCTCCCGATGAAGGTCCATCCTCATCTGCTTGCACCTGGGTCTGGGACTGCTCCTGCTTGCGGAGGTCATCATTGAATTCGAATGATGTTTGGTGTGGTGATGGAGAGGTTGCCACAGTCGAGGATCCTAGGCCAAGAAGTTTCTTCGCCTTTGATTGACTTTGGCCGTCCTTGTCACCCCGACTCCGATCCACCAACGAGCCGCGACTCGATTTGGCCTTCAGAATTCCAAGAGCGTTTTGGCGAGGGGGGGGAGGCGGTAGCTCCACAAGAGGTGCGACAGGAGCATCTGATTTACCGCTATCAGACTCGACGTAAGAAGTCAGCCTCTCACGGACCCTTCGAGCGCCGTCGGCGAGATGCCGAGCGAACTCATCGGGCTCCTTTTCATCGTCACCGCCTGACTTGGAGTTTCGAGCAGAAATCGACGCTGTTGTAAAGGATTCTCGCGGTTCCACTGAAGCCTTTGATCTAGTCGGGCTCGTCCCATTGCCATCAACAGACATGGCCCAGTCACCATCTGTCGACTCCCATGGGTTGGAGTTGACTCCCATCTGCTCGAACTTCTGTGCACTCTCACTCTCTGGTGGGAAGCGTGACGACAAATCAACATCATTGGGAGCGCTGCCGTAAATCGACGAGGCATCACTGTCATTTCGAAGATGCTGGCGCACCATTCCGCTCAAGCCTGAGGGTGTAGGACCCAAGGTTGGGGAGTCTTCGGGAGACACACTTTTCGAGTTATCATTGGAGGATTCTGGTTGCTCTGCGATTGAAGCTGGGCCATCCGTAGCCCGGAAGGATAGAGCCAGGGGAGTTGGTAGTGCGGACTTCCTGAAGGCAGGGTGCTCCAAATCATCCGGACGCTTGATAGTGAGTTGAGGGTGCCCTCTGGAGCGGGGAGGCTCGCTCTCGGCAGATTGATCGTCATCGTCGTCATCAAAGAAGGTCGACGCTTGAGCTTCTTCCGTAACTGTAGGTTCTGTCTTCAAAGAGGTCGAGTCATGTTTCTCAAACGGCGCCCTGTGAGCAGATGACGATCGAGATCGGCTGCTTGGCACCGACACACTGGACTCGGGTCGGGTGCGGTCGGTCGGCGTCTCTCGGCCTTGCTGTAGCTGCATCTGTCGTTGGGCATATCGGGACTCGTCATATTGCGCAGCTGGTTTGGCAAATACGCCCATCGCCGTAGCCTTTCCCCGGTCGTTTGGTTGGATGGTCATGTTCGTATGTTCCTCTGTCTCGCTAATTGGGGGGCTCAGAGGGGGAGTGGCTCCAAATGATGTTCTCTGTTCCAAGCCTGTGAACTTGTTGTTGGACTCGGCTGGGCTGGGCTGGGCATGGTTCGTCGTAGGAGGGCTGAACGATCGAAGGTTTGGAGCGCTTGCCTTACTCAAGATGGGTCGACTATTCGCAAAACGATCGGTAAAGGTAGCGCTGGTTGGGGATGCAGCAGTCGGGGTTAGCTCCGGTGTCCTGTTGCCAAAGGGTCGCTGTCGCGAGAGTGTGTCGATTCTGGAGAGGGCTGAGGATTGATGGTCGTGCATGTCCTGACTCAGGCTCTGCTCGTATAGCCGACGAGTACGGGTGACAGTTCGCTCAATCGCTGGGTTCGGACTGGCTGCAGGAGGTGTGACTGCGGTTGATTGCCAGTCCTTCACGGACGATGCAGGCTGTGATGATGTGGTGGAGGTTGCGGCTGTCGAGTTGCGTGCTGCTGAAGGCCCCGAAGATGTTGTTGAACTCGTCTCTCGCCGTCGGTTGTAATCGGGCTGCTGAGGAGATTCGGGTCGAGGAGGCTCCGAATCTCCTGCTTCATTTGGTCGAGTCTCTTCCAGAGATCGTCTCTCCCTCTCGGCTTGTCGCCATTTTTGGAAAGCAGACTGGGCGACATCATCATCATATAGTGTTCGCCCAGAGAGAGCCCCATTCTTAGAGGCGCCTCCGGCAGGAATCCTGTAAATCTTCTGCCGTCCTCCAAAGAGGTTGTTGCCCTCATTTGGCTTGGATCGCGTCATAATGCTACCCGAAGTCGAGGCGGCGTCGTCTGACGATTGAAAAGAGTGGACGCGAGCAAAGGGAGGTGACTTAATGGACTCAACTTCGGCAATATCGTGAAGCCCGCCGCCACCATATCCAAAGTCCATCATCATCCTGGACTGCCTCTTGGGGAAGAGCACGCTGTCGTCGCTGGCCTTTCCAACCTTAGTGTTTGGGTCATCTTGCTCGCGCAGCATTGAAAACCGGGCCGAGAGGCCAGTCATGAGAAGACTGGTTCTGAAATCATCGCTGGGTGGAAGGGCGGTCGCGAGGTCAAGGGCGAGTTTGGGCTCCTCTTCGTGTGACTTCTTGCTCTTTCCAAACATTTTGAAGGGTCCGGACGACTCCGACTCGACCGACGGCCGGGGAGGCGCCGCCGCCGCCGCCATATCGTCCTTGGCCTTCTTCCTTCCTCGAAAGCGATTCATAGTGACGGTATGAGCACGTAGACAGTGCTGTTTTGGATGCTTCGCGTTGGCGGAAAGGGGGCGGGAGTTGTAGTTGGGCGACAGAGACTAATGAGCCGCGTCCATTAATTCATTCAGATGCCGGTAAGTTGAAAAGAGTGACGACCGACTTCAATTCCTAATTGGAAGGAACACTGTCACAGGTTAGCTCGAGTCTGTTATGGTCCATGAGGAAGTCATCTGCATCAGATGTTCAGATGGGGGAGCCTGCCAAATGCTCAGGAGCCGTGCTCGTCGCAAGGGGCGGCCCTGGCATGTGCCAGGTCCATAGCAATGCAGGCTGATATGTAGTGTGGGACGAGCGCACCCTCTCTGGGATCGATGATTCCCGCGTGTAAAGCAAACTATGGATGTCGTACCTGAAGTGTCCTGGACTTGTGTCGGTATTCTCTAAGCCGGATTGTGGTCCAAGAAGTTCAAATCGGCATGAGCTTCCAAGCTGGCGCACGGGATGGGCTACTGTCGAGGAAGACGTAACGCAGAACGTGCGAAGCGGCAGTCACTTGTACTCGGCCAGACGGTTGGGAAGTGAGCGACGGGTTGTGGTCGTCGAGAAGTGGTTCGTGTTGTACGCGTTGTCGAGGAGTTTGCTGCAGGCGAGGCTGGCGGCAGCAGCAGGAGTATGTAGGAGGACAGAGCGTGCAGCTGTGGTGGTGGCCAGCGGCGCCGTGACAAGTTCCGGGCCAGAAACCAGAAGGGGAAATGATGTCGAGTCGAGCCTCGTTTGACCTGACGGATAGGGAGCGTGTGTCTCAGAGTCGGTGGATGTGGAGGAACCAGGCGTTGTTGAGGGTTCGTTGACTGGCTTGCGGGCGGATCTGAAGGGAGAGTGAGCGGCGGGTGAGTCCGAGGCTAGAGGTTGAATGTTAGACGTTTGGGTAGCCGTTTGACGTTTGACGTTGGAGGTTTGACGTTGAAGGAGGCGCAACCAAAACCAAGACTCGCAAAGAAGGTTGAAATTGTGGGATGGAGCGAGGAGCGGCGACGAGAAAGAGGGCCGCCTGATCAAACCAGCTAGCCAGGGATTACCAGGGACGGACGGGATGAGAAATTGGGAGCCGAAGCGTCGACGATGAAGGGTGAAGGGCCTGAAGGAGCCTGGAGGGGGACGGACTGCGGATTGACAGGACATGGATATGGACGCTCCGAGGCGCGCGACGGGGGCGTGCGGCCACGACCAGGACCTGGAAATCTGGTACGTACCTGCACTAGAGGCTAGACCATTGGACCAACCTGGCCGGTGGGTTGGATATTTTTTTCCTTCTTGACGCCGCGCTGCCAGTGAGGAGGACGGTTGGATGGGTTGGATTGTGGTGTGGATAGAAGAAGGGGAGAAAAGAGGCCAGGGAGGATGGGGCATGGGGCCTGAGGCGTGAGGCTTCCAGGTTCCAGGTTGTGAGCATGGGTGAAGGCATGGGCATCCATGGATCCATGAGCGTGTGTGCTGTGGGGACGACGGGGGGTGACTTTACAAAGTGAATTCGGAGGTGAGTCCGCTGTAATTAGGTACTGAGGGTCTACAGGAGGGAGTGTCTTAGGGCTTCAAGTGCAGTACATTCTTAAGGAGCACTGTTGCATTGTATCAATCGCTGGACACTGGATGAGATGGATAATAGGTGAAAGAGCATGAAGTCGCTGGATCTATCACTGTTGATAGCGGGCTGAGTGGTCCCTCATCTATTGAATCCATGAAGTTGAGGTCAGCTCAATCACAGTTGCTACAGCGTTAATTGAACTTCCGAAACACAACCTCAACTGCACGTTGCACATCGCGCATTAGCCTCTCCCCGCCAATAATTGCTCCAGAGGGACGGGAAGTTGCAAGCAGGATCCAAGGATGAATTCGGTTCTCCTTGCTTCTTCCTCTGCCAAAGGTCGACATGTATTTCCGTATCTCGCCGCAGGCCGGCTGCCATTCAACGTTTTCTTGCTGTTACTGTTGTACACTGCCCGTGATTAATTCACCGGTCAAGAAAACATGGAGCTTTTTGTCTCCTTCAACCACTGCAACAAGCTGGCAGCAGACCGCGACTAATATCATTCATAAATAGGACCTCTCACGGATATAGTACGTACTATGTAATGTGATAAGTGCAACCTGAACCACTTCATCCATGCGCGTCTCACTCTGAAGACCACCAAACATCAGCGAATCGAGACATTCACGGGCCGCTCATTTCCTTTTGATGCTGCCCAATCCGCCGTATCATACGAATTAACCTACGCGCACATGCAACAAGACCCTGTGGTAAGACTGTGCCTTGTGCCTTGCAGCGGGTGGCCGCATCCGTTCCCTGCTGTCGGCTGCTGATGATGGTACAGGCGGGCTGCTGCTCATTCGAAGCGCTGCATCGAACTTGTGTTGCAGTGCCGCAACAGTAATTACCTAACAGAGCAGCAACAGCGACGGGCGATTGCTTCGATGCTCTATTGGATCCCTTTTTCTTCTTTTTCATATCCCATCCTCCCCTTTCTCAACCAAAACCTACTCCCCATCAAACGTGGTTCATCTCATGGCAAGGGGAAAGGGGCGCACGGGTAACACACGGGTCGCCCCCCGAAACTCTCCCAGCTGCCAGCCAACCCCAAGAGGCCGTTGACAGAGCTACTGCAAGGGACGACTTCAATCACACCTCATAGTAGCCTAACGCTTCTCCAGGGAACGACGGCGCCCTGCCATTCAACGCCAGTCAACTGTGGTATAAACTCTAACGACTCAACGGCTAGTCGATAACCATCAATGATTGTTCGTCTACGTATTTGGTACGTCAGTCAAACCGATATGTAGTTGCCTTTCATCTCGAGTTTCAATGATCAACTTTACCTCTCTCAAACCCATCTGCCTGCCTTATGCCGAGCGGCTACGTACAGCTACTGCAGAAAGAACGGGATGAACCAAGACCCCTTGGTCTGCGCACAATTGCGAATACGCCGTCGCACAGCGTCATCATACGTGAATATATGCAGATGCTGTCACAACCTCGGGAGAGGCGCTTCGTCCGTCGGTCGGTCGCTGCAACCGCCATGACCGATATCTGACCATGAGGTGCAGATCTCCTCATCCATCCATGATATTTCTCCCTCCCACTCACCCCTTTTCCACTCGCTTCCCCTCGCTTCACCTCGCCCTGTTCTCTCGTCCTATTCCCTTGCCCGAACGACATCTCTTCCGTAGCTCCCTATTCACTCATTAACCTACCACCCTTCTGCCTTGCCACGGAGTACCTCGTACAGAAAACCACCAGGACGGGCCCGAACCGAATGACATTCGGCGCCCTCGCAACTGGTTCTCAATCCACTGCCATCGAGTTCGGCCTGGCAAATGGACGATCACCCTCCCTGCTGCGGGACGGCATTGGCCGCGCGCACATGGCTGTTCCCTGCACCCCGCTTAATGCTAGAGGTTATGCCTGGGATAACGGCTTTTGAGCAGCCAGACAGGTCGGAGAACTCGTCCTTTCTACAATTAAGCTTTTTCATCTGTGTTTCGGCATCTTACTATCCTTTCAGCTTGCCTAGGATGGAAGTGGCAATTGGCGTTGGTAGAGTACCCCTTACTAATTATTCGCGGCTGGCGTCTGGTCCTGGGGAAATCGGTTTCGCAGCCGTTGTGCTAGTTTTTCTTCTTTCAACGTTCATCCCAGCACAACAAGATCAGCGGCCGCCGCGTGCAGCTTCTTCCGGGACTGAATGTAATAATGAAATCTCAAAACCCCAGCGTTCGACGCCCCCAGATCCTTCTAGGACGATCATTGCAGCTTTGTCTCTCGGTGCGGCGGGAAGACCTTGGGAGTTGTATGGGGATGGTCCACTTGGCTTAAATTTGCCCGATTCTTGTCTTACTAATCCCCAACAACGGCGGCAGCAACACGACGTGTTTGTTATGTTTGTTTGCGTTGCTCTGGTCTCTTCTGTTTCAAGACGCCCAACCAGAAGATGTAAATTTGGGGCCTATTTCAGTTGACTCGGGTGTTGGTGGAAGGGGTTCATCAGTGTTGCATTGCCACGGCTGCACCATCCACAGTCGTGATAATAATGGAAGTGGAACTGACCACACACATACCGCAACCCCTATTTCTTCCCAATTCCTCGCCCACTGGACCTCCGAAGATGGCTGCAAGGCGGCAATTGCGAATGCACTCCATTCAATGTCTGCTGTTACTCATCAACCTGCAAGCCTCGTCGTGCATTCGTTCAGCACACGCCGCGCGTTCGCGCTTCAGAGGCTCTCAGCCAATGCTCTCAGCCATTGCTCTAGGGCAATGCGGGATTGACCCTTCAACCTCCTAGAGCTCCTAGCTCCATTTCGTAATTGCTTGTTACAAGACGACTCTAGCCCTACCATTTCCCGACTTGACCGAGAACATTCAGAAGTTATGGAGACTCTAGGGAGCCGTTCTCGGGCACTTGTTGTAATCCTCACAGTTGTCAAAAGAATCGCAGATCTCTACCAGGAGCATTCGCACATGCTATCAACTCGCCATATTGCACCCACTTCCTCAATTACTCTCGCCCAGACTCACACGCGCGCAAACATGGGCTCAGCGGAAACGACTCTTCCCTACACGCGCCCCTCCATTATCTCTCCTCGCGCGCCCTGCGGCATTGAAGGCCCCAGTGCCGCGAGCCAATCATGGGCCTGTGCCTGGCGCTTTCCCCTATCTGCAGTAGCGGCCCCTGAGCTAGTGCGCTAGCTGCATGGCTTTGGGGGTGCGCTTAACGAAGCCCCACTGGCCATCCCATCCCTCGCCAAAGGGAAGGCGCTCAGGGTAACATCGCGGAATCTGATCTCCAGCTCTCGAACCAACTTTTTCCGCCGGCCTTCCATCTCTTTATCCCATCAACCATCTGAGACGCTGGTGGCCCACCTCTGAGGATTTGGGTTGCACCGAGATCTCGACAGCTTCAGTGTGCTCTGGCAGTGAAGCCGCCAGCAGCTACACGTACCGTCTGATGAGTCGCCTTTCAATGCTCTCTGTCATGGCGTTGCGGGCTATTGGCACGCTAGACTCGGCACGCGACAGCGATTCAACGAACGACTCCCTCCACAAAGCTCCGCTACTCATCAACCGCATCGTGAAACTCGTCGTTTCTCGCCTTGTCCATACGTATTACAGTGCAACAAGGGAACCAGCCCAGGCCCCCAAGTCTGTCCAATTCGCCGGGACCGCCTAATCGCTCGCCTACCTCAGCCGACATAACGATGGACACCTACGCCCTGTCAGCAGCACGGCCTCAAATGCTTTGACAACTCGAAACTTCCAAACGAGTTCTTCGCACTTCGACAACACTCTAGGCCTTTGCGGTGGTGACGGTGCAAATACACAGAGCTTGGGCCCCATACCATGTTAACTCGCGATGGTTGTCCCGCACTTGTCGGCTGTCCTCTTGAGTGTCTTTGAGCCTCATCGGACGACCTGAAACCTCAACTTGGTCCGGACCGTGTCTTTTCAGCCATTTCGGCCATCTCATCTCTCAATTGGGTAATGTACGGTGAGCCTAGCCCACCGAACCTCATCTTCGGAGCCCCTCTGTGGACTTGTACTGTTTGGCGTGGCACCTACCATGGCATCCTTGAATTCTAAAGTCATTCTCACGATCCAAGTTCTTCAATACGCGCACACGTCATTGACGGGACCAATGCTCATCGCCCTCCACGCAGACCTTCATGCAGCTCGTCAGCAAATTCTCGAGCGGATCGACGATGAACCAACACACCGGCTCTCACCCCCCTCCCCCTGCAAGCACTAAGCAACACGTTAATTAATACCGTGAGAACCAATCTCCGCCCTGAGCACTTGGTATTACTGCTTCGTGCGTGTATCCAGCGAGTGCACAAAACCTGTATTTCCTTTGGTCGGCCATCATGTACTCAGATGGCCATTCCTCCGTCCATCTTAGGGCCACAACCACTACGCGCATTCACCAGTCGGAACACGCTTTGGTGCTCCAAGCTAGTCTGGAAGGCCTGCTTGGCTGTCTTGGATCTCGCGCTTCAATACGAAGCCACCCGTCCAGACATCTCACTATCAACGCGGGGCGATAGCAACTATTTCGAGTAAACAACCAAGCTGCCTATTTACTCGACTTGAAGTAACGCGACGCGACGCGGGGTAGCATATCTCGGGAGATTGCCTCTCTCGAAGCCGCCCGATGTGGTGAGTTGAGGTATGGCATGTCCCTGATGATGTGCCACATGGCCGCCACTTTACCTTTGTCCACCCTTTCTGACTCGAATTGCCCGAGTATCCCCTCCTACGGTGGCAAACTTGCTGTGGATGAGAGTGTGGAGATGTCAAGTTGCGAATGCTACTCAATCTCGCAAGAGGAATGTGGATGATGACTTGAAGACCATTTCCTCACTACTAGTATTGCTCACCACCGACAAGGCCTAGTGACCGGACCACGAGCCTCGGAGCTTTTACCCAGACCGCCGATCTCCGTCTGGAACAAGATTGAATGACAGCGAGACCAGTCCTCCAAGCTGACAACGATTTACGAAAGTCTTCCAGCATATGGTATTTGTCACCTTTTTCTCTCATTCGGGGTCTAACAATGGAAGCTTGTTCTCGAAGGACGCTCGGTCACCCGGGTTTCCACTACGTACGCTCGTAAAGATCGAATCTTGAATAGTCTCACATCTGCCCCCGGCGGGTTCATCCGTGATCGATGGTTGTTACCCAGACCCGTCTGACCACTTCGAAACCTCAACAACCAGGGACATTGCCTATTTCCCTGAGTTGAACCTAGGAAGGCTATGCGGGGTACGGATCCATATCAACCTCGAAGCAACCATGTTCGGCCGCCAAGCTGCACTACAGCTGATGACGGACTGCGGGACGTCCAGCTCGCCCGCATTCTGTCTGTCTTGAGCTGAACAGAGCGATGTGGTCAAGGCTAGGAGCAACTCTACTACAGCGCCATTGTGGAGATGGTGCAGATGGTCTTTCATCTTAAGAACTCTCTTTGCGGTGGCCGGTGGCATGATATTGGCCATGGCCTGCATAAAACCCCGCATGGGCTGTGAGGCCTTTGATGCTGCGACCACACATGACAACGATTCCCTTGAGATAGTTCGTGGTTGACTTATATTATGACTCGCGATGTGAAGTGGATATATTGGTAAGCTCCCTTACGATGACTGACATGAACTATGCTAAAAAGACGACTGCGGTGAAGACACTATGACTACTAGACAGGGTCATTTTATTGCAGTCGAAGGACAGAAGGCTTCACTGTTCCCCATTCTGCACTCACTCTTCCGAGCTCAGACGTGCTACAGCCGTGGCACGGTGATATCATGTCTTGAACCTTACACCCTGCTGGCTGTAATATGGCACAAGACCACGAACAACATCACCCACTTCCCATCATTATGAGTAGATGCAGGTGTACCCCTGCTGGATCATCCTGGCACTGGCCCTATACGCCAATCACTCTTATTAACATCCTATCAGCAACCTTGAAGCTACTATCTAGCAACAGGAGATTCGTGAAATTCCACTCTGGAACTCAAACTCGATGAAATCAGATGGTTGCTGAGGGTATTACTCTCTAGCATTCCCAGCCTGTGTCATTTTGGGCATGGTAATATCGTCGTTGTTTTCGTTGGCCACGGACTCCGAAGGTGACTCCCTCCCTTTGCTGGAATGTTCTTTGCCAAAGGCGTATGCAGGGTGCCCAGCATTCAGCAGCAAGACGGCAACACACATTACTCTATCAACGGTGTCAGTTTGCAACAAGCCGGGGTTGGACTTTTCATCGAGACATGAAAACTTACACTGACTCAAGACCAATGAAGAGATTCTCGTCACGGAACATGGCGCTAAAGTAGCCTTTCTGTAGCTCGACGATTCGGTAGGCGCAGCGGGTGAGGATGAAGATGGTCGACAAGAACAAAAAGGCCAGGAACATTCTGATGTTCTTCGTCAGGCGATGCTGAGATGTCGAACGCGCGGCGTTAACAACGTAATCGATAAACAAGCCGCAGAAGACGACGAGGGTGACGACCTGGAAGCAAAGGCCACCCAGTGATATATTCGCGCCTCGCGCGATGGCGGCTCGGTTACCGCCGACGCAGGACAACCCACCGCCCGTGGCCTGCAGGACGAGAGATACAACGTCGCACGGGATGAAGGTCCAGTAGAGAATCCTAGGATCGAAGCGTGACAGCGACCGGTCGACGCGGTCGATGCTGCGAGATGGCCGTGTTAGTCGTCAGTCCGCGGCGGCGGCGCGGGGATGATGCGACTCACACTTGGGACAACAAAACGTAGATTGCCGCGCAGAAGAAGACAGGGGCGATGGTGATGCAGACTACATTGTTGCGTTAGCTGGTGTCCGATCTAGCTTCCCATCAACCATCCTAGGGGCGCAGACGTCGACTTACTGATGTTCATCAAGAAACCGTTGAAGCTGAAGGGGTTGTCGTAAATGATCACCCGTCCAGCATAGCCGATAATCTCCAGAATGCACCCACTGATCATACTTCCCGCGAAACCCCACGTCCTAGACTTGACACCCTGGAAGGCATGCGCCGCCAGCGACAGGCCAAACACGGCGATGAAGACTGCGTTCGCGGGAATACTAGGCTGGTACTTAAGAATACTCGCTTGAAGTGGACAGAGCTCCAGCGTGCAGTTGGCCTGCGGCCCGAAGGCAACGAGGCCGTTCGGAAGCGTCGATGCTCGGTTCTCCATGTCGAGATGCAAAAGAAAGAGTCGATTCAGTAGGCAACGCCAAGACTGCCAAACTCAGGCAACGGTTGGGAGATGGCGATCTATATAAACCGCATGATCCTAGCCTCCCATTGCGCAGGTTGTCCAGAACCACGCCAGGTTTGGGACGGTCTGCAGCGGCGTCGTATATGTTCACATCTGGTTGGCTGACTTAAACCGGGGTTACGTCGAAAGGTGGGTTCCGCGTCCGGGGACGGGGCCGAGGGCCGGAGGAATGCCCCGCCGACTCAGCGTCGGGTAGGAGGGCAGGAAGGTGTAGTTGGGATTTTGGGACTTTGGTGAGTTAGTGGCAATGAGGAGTTGGAGTTTTTCACGAGTTCCCTTTATTGGTTTACGAATTTCTTTTGTTCCCAAGCGCTTTTCTCCAAAGAAACACTATTATTCGTCAAGTGTTGGCAAGGTCATGATACTAACGTTTCCTTCCATTTACCTGTTGAACACCTTCTTTCAGAGTTTCCACAACATAAAGATTGTGCATTTAGTCAACTACCTCGTTACTTTGTTTGCGCTGCTTTACTTAGCCATGTCATTTCAGTTTAGGGGGCTTTCTTGCTGTATTATATAACATGAAATATTGTGAAGAACCTCGTCGCCTATAGGGTTGGGTTCCCAATAAAAGCAGGTGAATTGGCGTCTTCCTCTTCGAATGCAACCCCAAAGTATCAAAGCTAGGCGGTTTCTCTCTATCTTAATTACCGTAAGAGGGACGCGTCTTGAGGCTTTTTATTAACAAGGGAAAATAGTTTCTAGGTGTTGAAACTGATTTATTTTATTTTAATGTAGTGGAGAACCCATGTTTGATGTTTTGATTTGCAATGGGCACGGTTTCTTAGCAGGGGCCTGTTAGAACAAGACTGTGTTTAGTTTGAACTATTTATCAAACCTCAAAAATGCCATTTCATATAGAATGCGCATGTCGGATCCTTCAATCTGAAGCCAGGCTCGTGCTTTGAAGTTTTGGACCAAGAAGTTGATGTTTATGGAGAGCAGACTATGTATGTCCCTGAAGCTAGAAGTATGCATCCTGTTCTTTCGTTCATTTTTATTCTTGAACCGCCGCAAGCAAGATGGTTCGGCAACTCCAAAATCCCTCATTCTGTTTCCGAAACGTCAAAACATCCATGGATACGTGAAAAGATATGTTATATCTTGGTTTCCGAACCTTGTTCATGCCATTCATGCCGTCCAACAAAGTACCTTCAGTCTTATTGCCGCAGTCCAGTCAAAATCAACATGTGCCATTCTTAAGACGACTTTGCTCCCTGGTTATCAAGAACCGCCAAGGGAGCCGAATCCACTGCTGGAGTCGAGGTCGACGCTGGAGTTGGGTCCACTACTGGAGTCGAGTTCAGTACCGGAATTGGGTTCACCACTAGGGTGGTTCCGATACTAGGAGTCGACTCCATGACAGCAGTCGAGTCTGTAACTGGAGCTATTCCAAGACCAACATCTGTTCCCACGAGGGGGCTTAAGTCGTCAAGTCCACCCATTGCTTCGTCCTCATCTCCAGAATCGCCTTCGGAAGCGGTTTCGGAACCACTTTCGTCGTCTCCATCTTCATTGTCCCTCACCAGCTCCGTCGGAATGGAGACATCCTGCAGCAGGATATGACTGTTGTCAATCTTCGGGAACTGCCACGCCGCCCTCCAATCCTTGAGGAGAACGGTCATGTTGGCGGCGATGATATCTCGGTCGGCTTGAGCTGTGTTTCCCAAGCCAAAGGCATTGTCGAGCAGAAGCGCGACATGCATGTCAGCCAATTCCATGGCTTCGCTGGCAAGCTTGGTCAGATCTTGGAGAGTTTCCTGCTTAGTTTTTCCAAGGCCGTTTTTCATCTCGTCCCATGACTTGAGGAATAGCGCCGGAGTCTTTTCCCTAACCCGTTGCTCCACGAGTTCACGACGTTTGATGTAGGAGCCGGTCCCTATGATCATGTGTTAGCCGCGTCCCTTGGGATGAAATAAGCGAACGTTACACTACCTTTAATGGCGTAGGCTTCCTGGAACGTCGGCTCCAAGGATTCTTGCATCAGAGTAAGGACACGATCGTGGATGACCGATACCTTCTTCGGAAAAGTTTTTAGAAGGGTTTTGACCTTGGTGGTTAGGTCGTTGACAACGCTCATCAGATGGAGCTGCTGGGCATCAAAACAGGTTCCCAGCGCTGGGTCGGTAGCTCGAGCAATCTGCTTCATCTGTGCTAGGTATTCGAACCATATCAGTTTCATAGGTAGCACTGCGGACTCTCCTAACTTGGGCGTCTCAATATTGACATTCAGATGCCAGTCGCTGACCAACTCATTGTTGAGTTTCGCAGCTCTACAAAGTCTTAGTCTGTGTTGTTCTTCAGGAAACTCGTACTTACAAGTTCTCGATCCAGTTATATGTCCTTCGAGGTTGCGAACTGGTGGTGTATTGGCCACCGTTTCGTCTGAGGCACGCTCCATATGTTCCATAGGGCATCAGCTCCTTCAAGTGAGTTGAACCGGGTTCTCTCAGGGCCCATCGGTGGGCGACGACGGCCGCACCTTTCTTAAAGCGTTGCTTGGCAATGGAGTAATCCTTCAGAGGATCAAGCTTCTCCATGTCTCTGTAAATAGCCGCGAATTTCTCTCGCAGTTTCTAGGGCAAGGTGCTGTTAGCCTCTCAAAATAAAAGATAGTTTCCAGGGATAAGTAACCGACCTCGTGGCACTTTTGTCGCGGTACGTCCAGTGCCATTTGGACCGAGTCAGGGTTGAAAGAGAAAACTGTGTTGCTCTTTTGCGCTGTGCACCACATCTCAATCGAACAAAAGGCGGTATAGTAGGCGCTGAGCATGGAATCCAGATGCTCCTCTCGACGAGTAGCAGTAGCTGCGTGTAGCCACTGTCTGACATATGGCACTCCAGTGTATACTTCCGTGGGAAACCCATCACGGCATCTCACACCATCTTTGATTTTCCAGTAAGCAGTTGTGCTGGTTGGAATGACCATCAGCTCGTCCTTGTTCTTGTCTCCTTTGGACGCTTTAGAAGATACGACAGTGCTCTGGCGTCGCTTGAAGTCCTGACGCATGCGTGCGCAGACAAAGTCACTTCTGGATTTAATCGCCCAGTACGTCAAGTTCTCGTGACAGTCGTCAATCGTGCGATTCAGGTTGTCGATCTGCTGAAATATTGCTCGTAGTTCCGATTCGACTGTAGCTTGGGCGTTGCGCTGAATTTCCAAGCATTCTGCGACTGAGTCGCGCAAGGTATTCTGGTCCTCAAAAACGCCTGTCCTTGTCAGCACCGTATCTCATGATTACAGGAAAATGAAGTGAGGACGAACTGGAAGCTCCCTTCGCCTTACTGAGACAAGTCTTTGTTCTCTCTCTCATTTTGCGATAGTCCAGTCGCTTCTTTCCTGGTTTGTTCGAGGAGAACTTTGCGAGATCCTTCTCGAGGTCCCGAACCACAGGGATTATTGCCTTCAGTTCCTGTGACTTGATGAACTTCTTACCCTCCAAGTGGTGCAAACTCTTCGTGGCCTCTTCAATAGCCTCCTGGTTCTCAACAACAAGCTCCACATCCCCACCATGTTGCTTGATGTAAGAAGCTACTTGAAGGTCGTCAACTTTAGACAAGACAACGCCAAAATTTTGTTTGTTGAACTTTCCATCCAACTTCATGCGCACTTCCTGATAGTCTGTCATCAAACTCCACGTCGCTTTGTCGTCTGCAGCGCGATGGACTGGGGCCACGACGAGATGGACATCGAGCTTTCGGTAGAAGGCCTGCGCAGCCTGGGCGCGGCTCTCCACCTGGTCACCGATGCCAGGAAGGTCGACGACACTTATGCCCGTCTTGAGAAGATCGTTTCGTAGAAATATTTTGACCGTTTCGATGAGGGGCCATGCTGCAAACTGCTTGTCACCTCCATGGCTTGCAATCGTCGTATCCAGGTACGGTTTCACTTGCTTCGCGAGTTCCTCCGCGGCCTCATTGTAAATGGTCATGACACCAGCTTTTAGAAGCGCAAAGACAGCTTTATTGGAGTAAAACAGCCTCTTGGCCTTTTTGACGATTGCATCGTCATTAGAGCATAGTATGATCTCTTGCTCTAGTGCCTCTTCGTCAGAAGGCCAGACAGGACGAATGTTTGCCATTCCCTGCTGAACTGCAATAACCGCGTCATCCAAGTCGTTCATTCTCTGTGTTTCATCGGCATACTCCGTATTGCTGATGGTATGTCGAGCTTTTATGGCTTTGAAAGTTGTGATGATGCCTGTCAGCACCTCCATTGGATTTTGGAAGTGAATATCGGCCCTGTTCTCGTAACCTGGTCTATCGTCGCGATTCCAAGACACTTTGCAGGAGACGGCTGTCGCAGCTTCCTGCTGGCCAGAAGGGAATATCTCATGGGTTCCAAGAACGGCGCTCAGTAGAGATGACTTTCCAGCTCCGGTCGAACCAGCGACACCGACGAGAATCTCGAAGTTACGATGCTTTTCGACGAGATCACCTGAACCCACCTCATTAGGAAGTTGCCGCAGAAAGAAGAGATTTGGGGGCTCTACTTATTGATTCAACCCATTGTTGGAGGTAGCCTTTGCGTGGTTTGGCCTTCTTCGGGGCCTGCGGTGTAGTAGTCGCGGTCTGCGGGAGCCTGACAGTTGAAGTATCCTTGGGCAGTGAAATGGCTGTATCGTGCTGATCAGGCTCAGTCTTTACCACCAATTCTTCGCGCAGAACAGCGTCGCTCTCCATGCCCGCATTTTCCGCGGCCTCGCTTGCGGCGATAACATTACTGAGAAGGTCGGAAAGTTCTTGTCCATAGTGCACGGCATGCTTGACGGCGGCCTCCTTGACTGCGAGACGCTCGGCTGTCTCCTTCTCGTTGCAGAGCTTCCAGGCATAACCATGGGACTCTTCGACAAGGGCTTCGTGAGGTACACTTGGGACGACTTGTCCAGGGTCAGCTGGAGGAGTTTCTAGCTTGGGCCGCTTCTGAGAAGGTTCAAGCTGGGCTGCCGTGTTGCCCGGCTTGACCACGCTGTTAGAGCTGAACATAACGAAAGCGCATGGGAAAGAAAGAGGGTGAAGACGTCGACAGGTAAAAGGATGGAGGTGGGTAGGTGGTTGAGACGAGATGAATGAGTTACAGGTTGAGTAGCGTGTGCTTGCAAGAATATTCCTATGGTGCTGCGCAAACCCCACACGGTGAGAGATGCCTCAACGGGTGTAATGAATCTGAGAAAAAAGTGACTTCAAGAATAATCTCGTTGCCAAGTGGCTCTACTCCGCGGTGAATCACGAGGCCCATTGGCCCACGAGTAACATTGTGTCGACCAAGCAACCAGTATTGCCAAACCAATAACCGTTTGCACAAACGATGGCCCTTGGCTGATCTTTGTGAACCAACCAGAAGAAACCATTCCTTTCGAACGTGTACTAGTATTGTCCGACCTTTCAAATCAGCCAGCTCGCTTCTGAAACGAGCCCAAACGCCCGAAGCCTTTGACCTTTCTCAATAGGTAAAAAATGACAATCATCCGCTGGCTGTCTAAACGGAATAATACCGCCAGACTGCGGAAAAGTTAGACATTGAAAGGTTGTTCTAGACATATATTATTACGCTGAGGTATGTCCCAATTCTTTTGTACTATGCCCCTTTTCCGTGGTGCTATGTTCGTCCCAAGCTGATAATTCCTCACGACAACACCCGACCTGTTGTAGGATTGAAATGAGACGAACACCATGCCTTTAATCCTCTTCATCGTGGAATGGGAGCATTATTATCTTCAAATTCCCCAGACAGTTTTTGCAGAGAGAACTGGACAAGGGAAACAGAGATCAACATCTCTCCGCATTGAACTTCAAGTAAGCGATTCTGAGTAGTCCAGCTTCCATTTGACATTTAACTTGCGAAGTATGAGAAATCTTGCAGATTTAACCTTGAAATGTTAAAGTATAGGATGGTATAACTCCTTGATACCTCATCTACTACACGACATCTACATCTCCCACACGATCCCACACTATGTAAGAACCTCAACTATTACCCCTTTTCACACACCTCACTCCCTAACAAACAACCCAGCCATCCCCATCCCCGTCCCAACACACATACTCACCACACCCACCTCCCCCCCC
>JAANBC010000543.1:0-21742 GCA_014621405.1 Stylonectria norvegica | reverse complement strand
CTACATCCCCTCTCCCCCCATCATCCTCCTCCATCCACACATCCAGCCTCCTCAACTGATCCGCATAAATCACCATCACCGCCACCACAGTTTGCGCTGAGGCTACCGCGGAGACGCTCCTCCAAAGGTGACCATCTCGACGATGATCTTCGACGACGGTGCCGCCTACGAACACCATCTTCCACCAAAGCCTCCCCTTTAACCCCCCGCGAGAAGAATCACGGGAATACGGCCGTCGACGCAAAGCCGCACCCGGCAGATACGGACGTGTCCGATCTCGTCATGCTCAGGATACTCCCACGCGCAACCCGTGGTCTTTGAGTTTACATCCACGCCCGCCTCGGCTGCCAAGTCCAAGCCGATGGCGTCGCCGCGGAGAACGAGGACGCGCGCCCAGCCGCTGCGAGGGCTCACGGCGAGGTCGGCGCGGAGATGGTGCGGGCTGAGGATGCGGCGATGGAGGCATGTTTGGGGGGAGTAGTCGAGGATATAGGCTGATGGGGGGGGGGACATGCTGGGAGAAGAAGTACGATGTTTGAGACGAAGAAGGAGGATACCTGGAGAGGGAACGGAGATGAAATGGAACAGGGGAGCTGAGGTAAGGATGGATTATGACTTGAATGCAGAGCTGAATAGGAGGAGATATAATGCTATGAGTCTTGCTTACAGCTGTTCGACCATGTTGTTGAGACTTCGCGTAGATGTTATAATCACCAAACACTCATCAACCATGGGAATGAATTTTCTACTCTACTCAGAAGCAAATCGCCTCCGGCTCTCATACATCCCATGCTTGCGCTAGGCAGATGAGCATTTTTCTCTCATCTTGTGGTTTACTGAATGCGTCATGTGAGCTGGCTTCAGGCCTCATGACCAACCACCAGATCAACCACCATATTCCACCCAAGAAAAATAAGAGGGGCATGAAAGAATAAACATACTTTCATTCATAGGTAGATTCAGACAATGTCCTTCATCTTTCACAAAGTAGTAGTAGTAGTAGGCTGTGAAACAAACTTTACCATCAGGTACATAACATTGCTCTCTTTCCCGCGCTCCATTTCCCCTAAAACGCCAGACCAGACGGACGCCATTTTGAACAGCACGCAACCAATGAATGCTGGAGCAGTAATAATCTTCTTCCTCAAATCGTCCCCTCTTCCTCCATCTCTTGGCTCTTCCTTTTATCGCTTTCCTCCGACTTGTGCCGTCGTTGCTAGGGCTTTGATGTCGAAGATTGCGATCCAGCCAGTACTTTCTATTCACCTCGCGCCGTCTGCGCATTCTTGCTGTTTTGTTCGTCGTCCAAAGGAATGAGGATGATCATATAATGTCGAAAATGCATCATGAGACGCCTCGGTGCAAAGTAAAAGCCATGATACCACGTGTGCACTCTCGAGTTCGGGTTACTCGGACGGAGACCAAATCTCCTCAGATGCCTACTTAGCTGCCTATGAAGTGATGCCGTTGGCCAGAGGATGCTGATAATGTGGAGCGTCGTGAGGGTCGTCGTCTCCGTCGTGATGAAGCGTCACGCTGTTGAACTCGAGGAAGGGATCCGGGAGATCTGCGCCCGGCGTCGCCAACCCGCTATCCAGCGGCACACCCTTGAGATTCGTCGGCCGTGATCCGCTCAGATCCACGCTCTCGCTCTCTTTGACGTTCCGGAAATTGACCGTATCAATACCCCGGCCCGCGTGGGGCACGATCGGGGGCTTCATGTGTCGGATCAAGGCCCACTGTGTCGTGCGGAAAAATGGATGCGCCTTGATGTCAGAGGCGCCTGCGCGAGCTCCCAACCTTCGGTTCTCGTCCTTGATGAGAAGTTTTCGAATCAAAGATTTGCAAAGGCTACCACAATGGTTAGTGTTAGGCATCATTATTAGTCAGGACTCAACGTACTTGGTGATTTGGGGCGCTCCAGAGTGATCCGGAAACGGGATATCCTCTCTAAGGATATTGGCAAATGTGGCGTTACGGTTCTTCCCCTTGAATGGCGTCGTCCCGTAGAGCATCTCGTAGATCAAGATGCCCAGGGTCCACCAATCTACCGCACTAGTATGGCCGCTACCCTTGATGACCTCGGGAGCGATGTACTCCTCCGTTCCCACAAACGAGTTGGTCCGGAAGTTTGCGATGCACGATCTCGTGTCGATGGTCGGTAGTTGGTCCGTCCGAGCGCCGTTCTTGCCGACGATCATGGTCGGCTTGCCACCGGGGTCCGACTGCTTGGAAAGATCAAAGTCGGAAAGCATGATGTGTCCAGATTGGTGTAGTAGAATATCTTGTCATTGTTAGAAAGCTATTCAGACTAGCCGTGCTGGAATGACTCACTCTCTGGCTTTAGGTCTCGGTAGATAAAGCCCATTAGATGAAGATATTCCAGTGCTGCAGTCACTTCGGCCGCGTAAAACCGCGCATCCTCTTCGGGGATACACTTTCCAGGGCGGGTCTGTAGAGCGCGGAAGAACTCGCCTCCACTGCAGTACTCCATGCATAGGTAGAGGTGATCTTCCGACTGGAATGAGTGGTAAAGCGTGACGATGAAGGGATGGTTGCTCGTCGCAAGAATCTCCTGCTCGGCGAGAGCTCGCTTGATCTTGTTTCGCTTGATCATCTCCTTCTTGCTCAAGACTGTCATCGAGTTAGCCATCCATAGTCGCTAGACAATCGCCATACCGGAATGACATACCTTTCATGGCGTACAGCCGGCTGCTTTTCTTCTCCCTCACCAAGTAGACCTTGCCGACATCTCCCTTTCCAATGAGCTTGATCTTGTCGAAACTTGACGGGCTCACTTCAACGTTCCTGACCTTGATGGAGTTGGAGCTATATGTCCTTCGGAAGGCCATGCCCATATTAGGAGCGGGGAGGGCGGCGAGGACATCCTGTTCGGAGGCGGTACCCATGTGGTTGGACTTGGTTATGTGTGATTTGTTGGAGTCGACCAAACCGAGCGATCCCGAGTTCTCAACGAGAGGGTCCTTACCCAACTCGGCCGTGGCTGGGCGAGCGCCATTGGTCTCTCCTTTAGAGAAGAGGCCCTGGGCGTTGGGTGCACTAGCAACTCTCCTCAATCTCCTAGCAAGCTCTTCCTTGGTTTCGTTGGTTGCCTGTCCTCGATTGGCGCCATCGGGGCCGTGAATCTTCAGTGTCGGGGTATCCGGGGGACTCGGAGGTACAGAGCCGGCGTTGTGGTGACGCAAACCCGGCTGTCCCTGATGAGCAAAGTAGGGATTGGCAAGGGCGGTGGGACTCAATGCCTCTTCCATCTGATTCCCTTCGCTGGCGACGGTGTGTGCGCGCAATCGACCGACAGTGTTGCTGAAGAACTTATTGTGACTTTTGGGTTTGGCTTCAGGACTCGAGGCGCCGGTGGAGTTCTTGGAGTCCTTTTCTTTATCGCTAGAGCCACTGCCGATACTGCTGCCCGTATTCATGCGGAAGAAACTGCGTAGACGGTGGCCGACGGGGCCGCCGGAGCCATTGGAGGTTTTGGAGGGAGGCATTGTGGGTGTTGGCCGGGAGAGGATGCGAGAGCGGGAGCAGGATCGTGAGGATGGTCGTGAGTGGGAGTTGATTTTGTTGGAGCTGTGGCTGCAATGGATGGGGCGGGATCGTCTAAAGAGTCGGTTCCATGTTCGACGCAGTAGGCGAAGCGGGCGGGAAGAGATGCTGACACGGTGGTGACGATGGTAACGATGATGTCGATGGCGATACGAGGGTGAGAGCGAGGGCGAAGCCGGGGACGATAGCGAACGAGAGGTGGCGGAACGTTGAGGTTGAGGCTGCTTAGGTTGATGCTGACGTTGATGAAACGGGTGAAGCCGTTGAAGCTGGGACGAGATGGATACACCACGCTTTCTGGTGGAGGAGCAGTCCGGATTCTGGTGTTGCTGCCGCTGTTGCTGCTGCTGCTGCTGCTGCTGGAGTACTCTGCTGCTGGGCCTGGGAATGACACTGGGAATGGGAGTGGGAGTAGGAGTAGAATCAGAGAGAGGGAGTGTGTAACTGCGCCGCCAGCTGGCGACGGCCGGTGAGATGACGGACCCCGAAGTCTCAACTGGTAGCTCAATAAGGCAATAAGTTCAGTGCATGCACTGCCCACTGGAAAGTCACTGGAGAGGGCGCTAACATCCCCCACTTTGACACCCCAACCTCAGAGTGACATGGATGCTTGAAGCCATGGATCCATGGATGCAGGCTAACACAGCCCAACACGGGTTGCCGCTTGGACTACGGAATGGCTGAAAAGCTTGGTTCATCAATGGTTGATGCTCGTGTAAAGATCCCGGCCCTTTCTCCGAGCTGTATGCCTTCGTTGGGACTATTGGGTGGTGCATTTGATAGGCGACCACCTCAAGCAACTTACCCAGCATGCAAGAAAGTATTGAATCAATGAGCCACCTGTAGTTACAGATAAAGGGCGAACACTTTCAGTCTAATGTTTTGCTCTATTTGAGTATTACGCATCCCAGTTTCTGGTAATGCGGATGCTGTGACTATCATATCTAATGCAACTCCAACAGCTTCAGGTATCATCCAGGGATCCCGCCCCTGTTCGTTCTAGACCAGTGCAACGCAATGCGGTGCTATCAAAACTCCGGGCCTTGTCCATGCTCAAACACCCTCCTGAACTCCAAACATAAAAATGCAACAATACCAGACAGTGCTTCGTGTCTAATCCAACGCCTCGCCGCTCAAGATGCTCTTCAAAATCCCGGCGCCAACTCCCTCAGCAACCGCTTCTATCTCTTTTTCTCCAGCGGCACATGTAATCCTCCGCTCGTCTCCGCTAACTGGAGGACTCTTCCGGCCCCTCTTGCTGGGAGTTTGCGGCATCGTAAAGCTTCCGTTTCGACCGTTGGAGGCGTTGACCAAGCCCAACGTCTCTAAGCTGCCTACAACCTCGCGAAACTCAGAGCTTGACAGCGGATGGAGAACCGAGTCCCGCGTGCATAGTTGGCAGTAGGCGCCAAACAGTGTCTTGACAGTCGGAGCCAAGAGTTTCGTCTTGGATGGAGTCATTGGCCCAGTCGACATCTTAGCAGCAGCACGATTCCGCTTTTCGCATGCGACAAGAGCACACAGAGCTGCCTTCTGTTGAAGGTTGAGAGCCTTGAGTCGCTGTGTAGTTCCGTTGTTGAAGGCTGCTGCTGTGATTTTGTTCAGATGCCCAATCGAAGCTCGCGGGGCAGACTCGGCTGTCAGAGCCTTGAGCGAAGTTGCCATGATTTGTACCACACTCCTTCCACTACCGCCCGAAGCTCCGTTGATGTTCTCGCCGAGTGGCCGTTTAGAAGGTGTCAACTGCAAGAGCTTCTCTCGGGCTTCCTCCTCATGTTTTTGTCTCGTCTCGGCCTCGATAAGATCCAGCGCTCGCCGACAAATTTCAAAGGCCTTGCGTAAATCTCCAGTCTGACTAGACACCTTCCGGGAGCACAGTTCGATGGCTGCCGGGTGGATAAAGGGAACATAGCCTTCCTTGCCTGCAGGCATCAGCGACTTGAGTCGGGTCGTGATGATGTTCTTGACCTGAGCGGCTGTGTACGGCACGAAAGGTAGCAAGTTCGGCTTCAAGTTCTTGGACTTGAGTCGGGGCAGAAATCGATCTGTCAGATCTAAGGCATTTGCAACTCCGACGAGAACAAGCCGAGACGACTTTTGCAAGGACCACTCAAAAACCCGATACAGACTCTCCAAACCCATAGTGAGAATGTGGTCAATCTCGTCCAGTGTGACCATGTAAACGGTCGGCGAATTTGTCTTCGGGATGAACATTGCCTGCAGTGCCGTCACGGCGTCAGCCTCGGACGAGTCATTGCCCTGGCCCAAAGCTTCAAGCAGCGTGTTGTACAGATCTCTCGAGGACTTGATGCTCATGCAGTTGATGTACGCAGTCCGCACGTTTTCGTGTCCAGCGTACGCCTCTGTCATCTCCGTGATCATGGCGCTCTTCCCTGTCCCCGGAGGCCCGCTGACATATAAGCAACCATTGGGGGAAGAGGATGAGGCTTGCTCCAAAAACTTTGTGAGTTGTTCGCGTTCAGACTCCCTCCCCACGAGTTGTCCTGGTTCGGCGCCTCGAGCGAACAGTTGCCGTGCTGAGTGGTAGACGGTCTGGATGGTGCTGGGTGAGAGTGGAGTATGGGGCGTCATTCGTTTAAAGAGCTTGCCTGCCGACATGACAGCATGTCGAGGTGTAGTTGGGGGCGCTGCAAATGCATCTCGATGCCGGGGTGTTGATGGCGTGACGGGATTTTGCTTGGTAGAGGCTTGAGAAGGCGAGCGTCGGGTTTTCGGAGGGAGCTCAAGCAGCACATCGTCTTCCTCATCGTGGGAAAACTCGCGAGGATCTTCGTTCTCGTCGTTGTATAGGAGAGTAGTCTTGGTGGAACGTCGACTTCTTTTGCAAGGAGATTCGACTGGGACTGCATGGCTGTCAGCATAATTATGGCTTCGCCCCTTCTCTCGAGGAACTCACCAGTATCCTCGACGCTCCGAATCCTCTTTCCTAGGGCTGAGGAAACCATGGCTGCAGAATGCGCCTTCCAATGTGATGCACGAAAAAGCCGTTGACACTTTCCGAGCCCTTTACAGAGGTTGACGTCGAAATTGAGATTGAGGTTGAAGGATGAAGGTTGCAAGTGCAATGTGCGTGTGGGAAGGTGGGACGGAGAATTAATGAGTAGGGGAAAGTAACCGCGCGCCACGATATGGTCAGGTCTTGGGCCAGAGCGTGTCAGACGCGTTAAGACGCGACGATTCGCGAAGCCCATTAAAGTAGTGGCCCGTGCACCCTGCTTACCTTAGGTAGCTTGCGGCGGCCTAGAACGCGTCGGAGCGCTTGGAGGAGCCACACTAATAATGATTCAATGCCGAGGCTCCACGCTGGAGTTCCCCCCTGCTCCTAGGAATTTTGCACGATAATTCGTGCCAATTACCCGGTCATGCAACGCCAATTGTGCAAGGGCACAATGTCCGATCCGAGTGTGAGCCTGGTTGCTTGAGATCTGGAGAATGAAATCAGACCATTTTGTCGTTGCTTTCCTGGTCGACAGGCTTCGATTCTAATCCTTATTAGAACCCTGAAATAATCATTACGTCATTAAGTCTCAACCGCCATCTAGCCAAGTAACCGTAGAACCGCTCTCTTTCCGCTCATTGCGTTCCTCTGTTGTAACACTCTTCTATTTCCCGAGTGTTTCGATACAACATTGGTTCAATATCAGAGATAAACACAATCATCATTGACCATGACGACTTACATCCCCGCCCTTACGCTCCCCTCCGCGGTCTTCCAGAACCCTGCAGCATCCATCTTGCTGCCCATTGCCCTCGGAACAGCTGTCGGATATAGCACACGACGTAAGCCCTTCTTAATGTAGACTGAATGATTGTATTCTAGAGCAGGGCTAATTGCAAGACATGACAGCTTCCTCCACCAAGAAGAAGTACGCTGCTATCAAGCAACCCCCTGGGCATCCGCCCGCATGGGTCTTCGGCCCTGCGTGGACCACTCTCTACGCGTAAGTTTACAGCATCCTGAGCACCCAAACTTGTCGTTAATGTTGGTAGTCTCATGGGCTATGCCGCTTACCGGGCTACATTCAACGGTCTTTCTCCTCTCAACTCTCCCGACACCATCCGCACGACGAGACAGGCCATGACGCTTTACTCGATCCAGCTTGGCCTCAACCTCGTTTGGATGCCTCTATTCTTTGGCATCAAGCGCCCCATTGCCGCGACGGTTGACATTCTGGCTCTCCTTGGCGTCAATGGCTACCTGACCTATCTGTGGAGCTCCATCGATTCGACAGCCGCTTGGTGCCAGGTTCCCTACCTAGCATGGCTGAGCTTCGCCACATATCTGTGCGCCGGGGCTGGATATCTGAACAACTGGGACATTGCGGACAAGGAGGTCAAGACGAACAAGCAGTTATAGGAGGCTTTCTTCAAAAAGGTTCGACGACTTCTGAAGGAGATTGTTAGGATGAGCCGTCAGGTGTGGTGATTGAGGATAACAAGAATGCACGATTTTGTATGAGAACAAGTTCTGTTCGCGACAACATCTAGCGTAATGATTTTGGGAAACTTCTATATCAATAAGCTAATATGCCTACCAGAGCCTAATAGTATTTTTGTGACCTTTCCGTCGTGTTCCCTGACCTCCATCCAAGAGGTTTAGATGCCCAAATAACGCCCGCTGGTGCCCCTCTTGAAATAAATTGCAAACCAACTTTTGCCAAATGCCGCTGTAACCAAATTAGAAGCCTCGGCTTTCAATGCAAAGGGAAGCGTCGTTTCAAGTAATCATATACTATGAAAATAAATGCCGAGCTGGGGCCGGATCGAATGCAGGTGACTCCACAGCCGCGGTACAGTCCACGAAGCCCATGCTGTTTCCAGAGAGCAATGCCTTCGTTGAGGAACGTTCGCTTCTCTCTCGAGTCTCCCACCGGTATAGTCTGCATTCGCGACTTGATTGTGTCGGCTGGGAAGAAGAGGAAGTTATAAGACACACCTGCCGTGGCACCGGCGACGGCCTGCTCCCACAGCGGTAGGGGGTTTGCTAGTATCTTCTTCCGTTCGGCTTCTGAGGCAGCACCTTTCGTTCTGTTCCGATAGAACATGGAAGTGATGGTTTCCTTGGCGCCGAACCACGCTGAGCAACCACCGGCTTCCCGAATCAGGGTGCCGAGTTGCCCATGCCAGAAACCCATGAAGCCTTCATGGCGGAATATGTCCCTGATGACGGGGATAGGGCGGAGGGGCAGACTAGAGACGGCGCCCTCCCCGAGGCCGGGTGCCTGGATTTTGCATTTAACCAATTCGATAGGGGTGAGGACGAAAGATGTGAAAGCACCAGAGATCGCACCAGTGAGCCACAACTCGGGCAGAGAGAGACCCTTCTGCCGAGAAGACAGACCCGACGCAAAGAGTGCTTCGCGCCCGACGCTTTCGAAGAGGAACAGGCTGGACGTCTCCGCAGCTGCGCCTACGAGGGGGGCACTGATGCCTCGGTATAGTCCTCGTAGTCCGTCACTTTTTATAGATTGTCGGAAGCAGTCCACGGGACCGGTGTATCGTTGTGGTAGGTGGTCAGGCTGACTTTGAAGTCGCACCTTCACCGTATCGAAGGGATACTCGAAGTATTTGCCAATAATGCCAGCAACCTGAGTTGATTAGCACGAGATAGCTTCTCATTCGTGTATGCCGGACTCACCGAGCCATAGAAGACGTCTTCCACAGCCTGCATCAGAGCCGTCTTGCCCTGGAGCGCAAGGTCCACGGGGTTGGCCGAGGCCTCAACGGCAAGAGAAGTGGGTTCCATGGCGGAGGAGGCGAGAGCGATTGGTACGTGGCGGTGTGGCCTCTGTCGTCTGTGGGCGGAGAGCAAACAGAATAAAGCCTCGCAACTGGATTGAGGAGTCGCTGGAAGCTTTTCTCAAGCTTTTCTCGACTACCACAGACGGTGAGTTTGACGCGGGGCACCGAAGGGCATTGTGCGGCGGCATACACCGATACCGGGAAATAGGGCTCAGGTAGCTCGGGGCGGCGATCGGGACTTCTCAGGGCATTTTGAAGAGAGAGAAAGTAAGAGGAAACGGCCAGAACGAGTGGGTCGGGGGGGATCAGTCGCTTGGACCCTGGAGACAACGAGACACGGAGTTCGACAGTGCAACGTCTGGTGCTACTGCGAGATGTCGGCTGAGCAATGCAGGTCTGCGACAAAAATCACCGCCAAAAAGGCGTGCGGCACTTGAAAGAGCGGACAAAATTTTGTTATCGTCTTATCGGGAGGCATGTGACATCAGAGGATCCATCAAAGGATCCGCACACGTGGAGGGCGGGATTCAACCTTGGCCAACCAAGCGGCGGTAGTCTTTATCAGATCGGCCGTGCGCTGCCAACAGGACCACATATTAAAGACCACCTCCAAGGATCACTCTCAGGGACCACGAACAGTCCATGGTTCATGGCGACTTGGTCCATGGTCCAAAGGTGATTGGTCACGGAGTCGCTCGGAGGGGCTGGTCCAGCTCTGCCGTCAGCCATTAAAATGCTCAAAATGGTGATCTGGAGCCAATGACATCCTGTACTGCGATCAAAGGATTGATTAGATATTTCCTCCGATGCCATAATACTGTACTATAACTTTGTTGCGTGCTGGTCAATAACTGATGCAGATGAAGTGATGCAGAGTGAGTCCCGGAGGGCTCAATGAGCGGTGTTGATGTGATCAGCCATGGATAGAGAACACTTTATTGCCGCCTCGCGCAGTAATTACGATATGTTACTGGATATGAAGGTGGCTGAACGATGGTGGGCTCAAGCCTGGTCTCTGGTTACCTCGAGAAATTAGACTATACCTTTGCAAGAAGCCAACGCAGTGCTAGGAATTCGGGTTCAAAGTCTAGTGAAGTGACGCTGCATACTGGTAGGGAGTGTGCTGTTGGTTTGTGCGAAGTCGCTGTGAGCGGAAGGGTGGATCCGGCAAGACCTCTTCGTACCTGAAAAGTACCGGAATCCTAAATCCCGGAAAAGGAGAAATACTACTCCGATCATCCCGCCATTGGCGTAGTGGGGGTGTCGCGTCAACGGCGATGCGACGCGTCAAAGCACTTAAGATCCCCTGTACGATGCCCTTTTGGCTGCCATTTTGAGCAATCAACCACTTCAATTCTTCAGTCGTGTCGCAAGAATGACGATTTCCCAAAGTCAGTCAGCTGTGCAGCCCGCGGTCGCACCGACCTCCACCACAAACCATGAGGAGCACCAATATCTGGATCTCGTACGCGAAATTTTGGAAACGGGGGAACGTCGACCAGATCGGTACGACTCCAATCCCAGCCCAGCTCAAGGCAATCGCTAACATCGCGACAAGGACCGGCACCGGCACCTACTCCATCTTCGCGCCCAGACCACTCAAGTTCGCCCTGAACAACAATGGCACCCCCATACTGCCCCTCCTCACCACGAAGCGCGTCTTCACCCGAGCCGTCGTCGCCGAGCTTCTCTGGTTCGTCGCCGGGAGCACGTCGTCCCTCCCGCTGAGCGAGGCTGGCGTTAAGATCTGGGATGGAAACGGCTCGCGCGAGTTCCTTGATAAGCGGGGGCTGTCACACCGCGAGGTTGGCGACTTGGGCCCCATCTACGGCTTCCAGTGGCGGCACTTTGGCGCGGAATATGTCGATGCGAAGACGGACTACACCGGGCAGGGTGTCGACCAGCTTGCCGATATCATACATAAGCTGCGGACGAACCCGTACGATCGCAGGCTAATTCTCTCTGCGTGGAACCCGCGAGATCTTCACAGCATGGTCCTCCCGCCCTGCCACATGTTCGCCCAGTTCTATGTTTCCTATCCGAGGCAAAAGACGGAGCAAGAGAATGGCGACAATGATGGCGGCAATGATGGCGGCGAGGAGAAGAAACCCCAGGGCCACCTTCACTGCCAGCTATACCAGAGATCATGCGACATGGGTCTCGGGGTGCCTTTCAACATCGCCAGCTATGCACTCCTCACGCACATGCTGGCACATGTCTGCGAGTTAGTTCCCGGAAGCTTGACGCACGTTATGGGAGATGCGCATGTGTATCTTGACCACGTCGATGCGCTCAAGACTCAGCTGGAGCGCGAACCGCGTGAGTTTCCACAGCTGGACATTAACCGGACCAAGGGCGGAAGTATAGATGGATGGAAGGCAGAAGATTTCGTCGTCAAAGGATACGACCCCCACAAGTCGATTGCGATGAAGATGTCGGTATAAATGGTTACATAAATGTAGATGATTGGCTAGCCTTTTGCTGGACGGCGTTGAGGATATTGGGAATTGAAGGCGTTAAGCTGTGTCACTACCTGCTGCATTGGTCCTAAGTCTGATGGCGCCTCGAGCGCATGGGCAGCTTGGCGCGGGGCGTTTTCGGACATAGCCGACGAGCTTATCATGAAGATAGCAAGGTAGAAAATCGAAAGACGACCGCTTCTGGCCGCAATCCCGGTAACCCCCTTTAGCAGCGTCAGAAAAGACGATGACGAGGACAAATGTAGCGACATGAAGGGAGAGGATACTCTTCAGAGTTGGATACAGTATACAGATATGATAATGCTACATGAGGTACCTATGCAAATTTCCTAACAGCGTTCTTTTACCCGGAAGAAAAACACGAGGACTAGGCCTGTAGACACCGCCCTCATGACAGGACGGCCCATTTAATATGCATAATCAACCCTTTACTGCTTCTTCTTATTCGCAGCCTTGCCTGTCGGCGACGCATCCTTCTTCTCGGCAGCCTTGACCTCCTTAATGTCATCCCACTCCTTCTTCTCGGCATACCACTGCCCAGCCTGAAGCACCAGGATGCCGACAAGGACCAAGGCCAAGATGGTGTTGCTAGCAGCGAGGACCTTCAAACTATCCTCGCGGCCCAAGATGATCTCGCCCGCCGCCTCGCCATCGTGGGTCTTGGCGCCGAACTCTGCGCCGCTCCAGATATCGGCGTTGACGGTGCGAAGGCCCTTGACGATGTTGGCGATATAGACACCGGCGCCGATCAGGTACAGAATGAGAGACGCGCCGTCGAAGAGGAAGTTGGCCTCGCTGGGGCGGAACAGCTTGATGAACAGACCGATGAAGCCAATGGAGATGATGATGTGGAGAATGCGGCTGATCAGCGCGGGGGACTGGTAGACGATCTTGAGGTGGGTTTCCAGCTGGTCGAAGAAGTCATCGGTGACGGGCTCCTTGGTCCACAGGAGGGGGAAATCGTAGGGGAACGAGGCGAACAGGACGCCGAGGAAGAAGCACGTCGCTAAATGTCTGGTCAGCGCGAGGGATCTGAATGTTTGTGCGCGGGGGAGAACTTACGCCCAATGATCATGAAGGTCGCGAAAGAGCTGGATCCATGGTAGTCCTTGGACTTGGCCGTCTTGGACCAGTCGATATACCCGCTCATCTTTGAGGAGGGGGGGCGCGAAGGAAATGCGCTTTGCGCTGGGGAAACTGGAGGCGAGAAGAGACGACGGGACTGTCGCGGTGGATGATGCAGCAGAGAAGTGCTTGGCTTGCGATGCTCACAGTCAAGGAGCGAAACGAGAAGAATGGAAAGAGGCTGGGGAGAAGGAGGATGGAGTTTGTGGAATCAGTCCCTGCGGAGATGGATGAGGAGGTAAATGTCGTTCGGTGAGGTGGGGAAACTGGGGGGGCTGCTAAGCCGAATTGGGGGTCGCAAGGCCGACGTGGTAAATTAGCTACCTGCGTCTTATCGGCTTCTAGAAGCTCGCGACCGGGCCGGGATTCCTAGACTGAAGGGCACCACAGATTAAAGCTTGTGGGACCGGGAAGAAAAAGAAAAGAAAAATACAGCTGCGTACCAGTAGTATATGTAGGTATGAAGTGTACGTCTTACGGTTTACACCGGCATTGAAACCATGCGCGAGAGAGTAAACACAAATCATGAGGAAGATACAGTGAGACGAGACATGACTCGCGTCTCGGGTGGTTGGGCTGGTTTGCCTCCGCGGGATGTAATTTTGCGCTACCGAGACTTCGCGAGAGGGAAGTGTCTCTCATTGTCTTGGCTGATTAGGGGTCAGAAGCCACGCCTCCGGGTATGACGAGAGCATCGTTGATCGACTGTCTCGCCTCATGCATTGTGTCCGATGCTTGTAGCCCGAGACATGCTTCTATAGATCTACTGCCTTGCGTCTACTGGTCTATCATATGCAAAGACTCGCCATGCACATTCTTGATATTACTTTTCTCCTGGACTACCTCACGGAAGCTTTCCATGAAGGTTTACAATATAGTCTATGCAGTCAAAAAATAGAAACATGGACAGAATGACGAATCAGAAAAGACAGAAGGAGGAATCAGAAAATCACCTTGTAAACTTTCCCCCTTTATATCACCGGTGATATGTACGTCTGCATGTTGTCAGTCGTCATTGAGCTGTAAATCATTTCACATTCGTCTCCAACAACAAGTGGAAGATATCTAGATTCACGACGTCCTCTGCGTTCCCGCTGACAGCTGTTCTCCTCGCTCGCACCTTCACTCTCACCGTCACCGCAGCCTACCAACCACGAGATCCGACAAAGCCCGTCCTATATTGCTCTTTTGTGAAGTCGCGTGGAAAGCTTGTTTGTAGTTGTTGTTCGTAACTTCCGACATAATGTAATTTGCCATGGCTTTGTGCCCCTTGCCGAGATGACTCTCCATTATACGTCTCACTCACAAACGTGGATAGTACAGGCTCAGTAACCGGAAATCGTGGCCCTGTACACCTACTACGGCTGCTACAACGAGACGATACAAGTAGCAGACTCGGCGAAGACACGGGCACTGCCTGATGGCATCGACGAGCGCCAAAAGGGTGCCATGACGGTCCCCATGTGCCTGGATTTCTGCAGCTTCGGCGACACCAAATACAAGTTCGCTGGGCTGGAGTGGTCGAGGCCAGATTTTCTCCCGCCTGCGCGTTGAGTGACCGACTAACGGGGCGGATGGTACAGGGAATGCTGGTGCTCGAGTATGTTGTCGGGAATTGCGGAGAAGCTGGACGATGGACAGTGCTCGTATCCTTGCAAGAGCAATGTGATGCAGATTTGTGGCGGGTCGCTGGAGTTGACTGTATACGAGTTATCGGATGCGAGAAGAGCATGGAAACTCTTGACACTGGAAGCCGTAATGATAGGAGGTATTCTAGGGATCTTGTTATGCTAAAATTCGTTGATAGAACACTCGTAGGTACGTTAGAGTACTTTCCTGCTTCGTGAAAAGTGGAAGTCGAACACACTCTCCTACTTACCCCTGGTTATCCAAACCTACAAATCGTCTACACTCCCACACAAACAAAGGGTATACACAAAGCCGCCATCTCCGTCATTTCTTTCCTCAAGAGCGCTCAGAGTTTCAGAGGCGCCATTCCCCGCTGCTTCACAGCACGCTGTACCGCTTCCTTGACCTTCTTGACCGATCGTCGCCATGCCTGTCGCCCCTTACCCACACTGCCATCCTGCTCTACCACAAGGTCCAACCATCTCACCAACTTGGCCGCCTTATCCAGATCCCGCTCTTCCGATACGACACGTTCGAGGAACCTCTCCAGGACCTCGACATCTCCCACATGTGGACCCTCTTTCTGGGTCTCCGAGTGCCACGCGTCTAGCATGTCCTTGATCTCCTGAGCCGAGGTGACCCCTGAACTAGCAAACGATATCTTCGGTGGAGGTGCGGCGAATTGGATCCTCCTCTGGCCGCCTGATGCAGCAGATTCTACATCCGGGGTGTGGTGTTTTCGTGCTGGCGCATCTAGACCCGATCGGTGTGCCAACCTCCGTCGCCTGTGATCCGCGATGACTTCCTTTCGTACATCTTCCGGCAGTTCCGCCAGAAACTCGGGGTCCAGCTCCTCGAGCTGAACCTCAGCCTGTTCTTCGTTGCCTCGCAGGGCTCGAAAGTTAGTTTGCACTAGACCAGCTTGCGCATCTCTCTGCCGCTGAGCCTTTCCGAACTTGGCCCGCATGCCACCGCGCTTGGTCGGCGTTGTCGGTTTTCTCGCTGGTATGAAGCGGTCTTTCCGGGGCGACTGCTGTAAAACGGGTTGTGCGGGCTTTCGTTCATAAGTTGCTAGAACCTCGGCCTTCATGTCGTCGGGCAGCGCGTTGAAGACCTCGGGGTCAATTTGAGAGGGCAAGTCTTCTACTGGCACCGGGCTCTCTGACCTTGACTTTGTCTTTTGGGCCATAAGTTTGCGGCGGATGTCGCTGGGTAACTCTGCCAAGATAGCTGGATCGACGTAGCTCGGCATAATGAATTGTGTTCCCGACACATTCAGTGGTGTCTTCGCCATAGCATCCTCTTCATACGCCTTTGCCAATGCCATGGCTGGGTGGATTTTCGGTTTCCGCGGCGTCAAGGGGTCATCGGCAATCGGATCATTGTCGATGAAGCGGCTTGGGGTGTCTCGTGGTTTCTCTGGACTACAGATTTCATCAATTGGCTCTGTCTCTGATGACTTCCTCATAGGAGATGGTCGAGTAAAGGTGTTGAATGCGAGCTTCTTTTGACTTCCATCCGGAGCAGCTGGGTTTGACTTGATGGGCTCCAGCTTGGTCATTTGAACACCTAGTCCACGGAGATCTCCTGGGCTGAACTTGAAGGAACGGAGTATTGACACGGCCTCTTTTCCAATGACTTCGCAACTGTTGGTTGCGACACCAAATGTTGCACTTTTGTTGAAGCTGTCACACTTTCCATGGCCAAGGTGTTTTTCGGGATCAAGTGGTGCATCCTGACATCGTCTCATGATCTTCATTGTCAGCTGCTTTCCCTTAACTTGCTCATTCACCAGTCGCTTTTCAAGCTCTTTGCAAAGATTGTGGACAAATTCCTCGGCTTCGGCTTGATTAATGAAGCGAATTCCCCAGTTGACCTCTGCCGAGACCGACTTACGTGGTGGCTGTTCACCAACGTCGGTTCCATCAATGCCTCGGGCATATTCCCAAAGCTTTTCACCGGTCTTCGGGCCGAGGACGGATGTAAGACGTTCTTTGGAGAAATCTCGAATATCCTTGACAGATTTGACGCCGATTTCTTCGAGCTTCCCTCCGATGCTCCGAGCAACTCCTGGCAGGTTTACAACCTTGAGTTCTCCAATCATGTCGAGAACTTCCTGCGGTTTCAGGTGGTATTGACCGGCTGGCTTTGCTTTTCTGAGAGCGACCTTTGCTTGCAGTATGTTGTCGCCAATGCCGACTGAAACAGCGCATCCCGTTCTTGACTTTACTTTCTGGCGGAGATCGTTCGCCAATTCAGCCACCTTTTCTTGCTCTCTCGAGATACTCCCTTCATCCACACCGGTACCTTGAGAACCAGCCGCTGTCAAGACAATGGAAGTAACGTCGACCAATGCCTCGTCTATGCTGACGCTCTGTACAATACCTCCGATATCCAAAATAGCTTCATAGAACAAACGGCTTGCGTCTTCGTAAGCAGGGAAGTCGTAAGGTAAGACCTTGAGATCAGGGCAAACTTCTAGCGCCTTCTTCATCCACATCCCGTTCGTAACACCAAACTCGCGGGCTGGGTAGTTGCAGCTCGCGATTTCCGAGCCTGCTCCTGTACTATGGGCCACTACCGTTGGTTTATCAAGGTACTCCGGTTGACGTTTAAGTGAGACAGCACAAAAGAAGCTGTCAAAGTCGACATGCATAATATATCGTCTTGCGCCGGGTCGCCTTTTAATCTTTCGTTCCGCAGGGCCTTTCTCGGCAGCAAGGCGTTGCATCTGTGATTTGAGCTCGGATTTCCATGTCGACAAGTGGTGAAGTCGGCTTTCAGAATAGAACTGTTTCAAGAAATCAGGGTTGGCTGTGGACGATTTTCGTAATCGAGGGTCTGATAAGAGCCACGCATTGTGCTCTTCCGAGGTCATGTTATCCGGAAACTCCGGGACCTTGGCCTGATCTAACGAACGCGTCCCTTCCAGCCCAGAATCAGGTCGATAAGCAGGGCTTGGGCTGCCTTCTGGGTTTTGAATAGATACTTTTGGATCTTCTTCTTCGTTTGAGGGCGTCTTGCCAGGTAACGCTGGCACTTTGAAGGAAGGGGTATCGACTTCTGTTGAGTCAGGCGTGAGGCCCGGGGTCCGGAACGGCGGCCGTGTTGGAGTTGACAGTTTCTGGGCAACTTGACTGAGGGATTGGCTGGATAAAGACGCATTTTTGAGTTGGCTGGTATAAAAGCTGTTGTCGCTTTGCTCTCGATATCCCTTTCTGGCCTGTGGACTTGATTGCGTCAGGCCTCCCCCGCCATCAAACTTCAAGACCTTCTGCCGAGGTCCTTCATCGAGCACTCGGTATTCCGCCCATGGGAGAAGTTTTCCAGCCTTGACAGAGTCAATGATCCAAGCCGGTTTGACGATCCTATATCGGCTAAAGTCCACAGACTTTTTCGGTGGTAAGGTAGAAGCAATGATATGGGTCGCCATGGTCTTGGAGTCCAAATACTGGAGGAAGCCACCCCCATGCTGAACAATCTCACGATGAAGTCTGTGCAATTTTCATCAGCACCAGGATACAGGATGCAACAGTATGACTTACACTTGAAGTGGAGGCTGCGTGTATCCGGTGACGTGCGCAACAATCCCCTTGAAGATTTCAGGTTTCCCAGAAGAGGAGCGCATATCCGCATCTAAGTTTTGCAACTTGAGCTTCTTGCGCCTGAAATAATCACCAAAGCCGCCGAACTCGCTACCCTCGTACTCATCCCCACCCTCATCTGTGAAGGCATGCTGCTCAATTCGCTTCCTCACCTGGGCGGAGTTCTTGTCGAGTACCGTACCCATTTTGTAGGCGCTGCGAGGGACGAGTATCTTTAACACGCGTCGCTGTGATATGTTGAGTCGCAGAGAATGGGATGAAGAGCTGCCAGGAAGAACATGACGATTATGACAAATAAGCACCCTGCGGCCCTCAAAGAACGAGATGATGAGGTTTAAAGTGCATGCGAAGCTCGAACCGCATTCAGGCGGTAGTAATAGTCGTGGCGAGAAGCGTCATCCTGGTGTTATGTCAAATGTGTTTGTCGCAAGGTTGGTGGTTTGGTGATGTCAACCGCGTAAAGTGGAGAAGCCGACGACGCGCCTTTCGCACGTCAACTCGTGACTGATAAGTGGGTGTACATGATACCTTAGGTACCTACTACTCGGTAGCTTCACGCGCCACACTTCACGGTCACTACACCTTGCAATCGTCAGTCTACAAAATGACAGAACAGAATAAAGGCAGGGGCTGTCCATATGGTGAAGAATAGTTTTATCTAAGTAACAAGAATGTCATTCTACAATTCTACGAACGCCAAGTTTAACGGCTCTTTAGAAGAAGCATTGGCTTGTTCCGGGGTTTGGATGCTAACCTACCTTACCTCCTAAAAAGTACCAGCGGATTAGCTTTCCGTGGTGGGACCTCTGTGGGCGGACAATTTTAGTCAGTCAACCTGCAAATCGTCACGTCCAACAAACATCATCGCCAGCAGCCTGTCGCCGCAGCCATGAACAATGAGCAGTTTCGCAGACTCATTGTCGCCAAGTCGGCCGAAACTCCTGATGGCAAGAGTGGTGCCTCCCACGCGGGCGGCACTCCCGCAGCAGCGAGGTCCCTGGGTTCGCGACAACGATCGAGCATACCCATGACTCCGTAAGTCAACACTACTAGGGGGCGTGGAAGTTCCTAGCTAACGTTGAATTTGTAGGCGCTCTCTAGGGGGTGCTCAAGCCGACTTTGCGCGACAGCTTGCCGAACAAAATAATGCGACCCGACCACAGCGAAAGTTCAGGTCTTTCGCTCCAAAAGGCGCCAAGCTAGGCTCCGGATACGTTGATCGAGCGAAGGAACGCGAAGACGAGGCAGAGGACGAACGAGCAGAGAGGCTCAAGGCGCTAGAAGAATCTCTGAAGGAGGAGGAAATCGACCAGGACACCTTCGAGAGACTGCGATTCGAGATTGCAGGTGGCGATTTAAGCAGCACACATCTGGTAAAGGGCTTGGACTTTAAGCTCTTGGAAAGAATTAAGCGCGGAGATGACATCTACGAAGAGAAACAACAGGAACCAGAGGAGGAGGCCGCTCCAGATGAGGCTGCTGACGACGAGTTCGACAACCTAGAAGAACAAGAAGTCCAAGCAGTCACCAAGGAAAAGTCGGAGAAGAAAAAGGGCCAGCTATCTACGATATCCCTCGCACCAGGGAAGAAGCGAACACGAGACCAGATTCTCGCGGAACTCAAGGCATCAAGAGAAGCCGCCAAGGCGAAGGAGAATCTGTTAGGGGACAGGTTCAAGAAGGTTGGTGCCAAGCAAATGCCTGGTTCACGTATCGAGCGAGACAGCAAAGGGAGGGAAGTCCTGATTATCGTGGACGAAGATGGTCACGAGAAGAGGAAAGTTCGGAGGATAAATCCGGGAGAAAAAAAGGAGGATGAGGCGATTCGGAGTGGGCTTTTGATGCCGGATAAGGATGCGAAGCCTCTAGGGATGGAGGTCCCAGAACAATACCAGAAGAAGGAAGAGCCGGAGGAGGAAGAAGAGGACGTTGACATCTTCGATGGCGTGGGCGACGACTACGATCCTTTGGCTGGGATGGCTGCATCGGACTCGGACTCAGGAGACGAAGTGGAAGCTAAAGATGATGCAGCTGTGTCGGAGGAGAAGGAAGAGGTCAAGATTCCAGACAGATCTATGCCTCCTCCACCAAGACCCCAAGCACCAACAATTGCACGCAACTACTTCAAGGACGCCAAGACCGGCCTCGTTTCCGAAGAAGCGACCAAGACACCGTCCATGTCGGACCCCGCCATCTTGGCTGCGATCAAGAAAGCGGCAGCTCTCAACCCACTGAATAGGGACAAGAACACGACCGACGACGAGGAGGAGGACGACGACCCAGCCAAGACGAGAGCCATGAAGGAGCGCCAGAGGAAGCTGCTCGAGATGGCGGACCGAGACGACCAGGACATCGACATGGGCTTCGGTACCAGCCGTTTCGAAGATGAGGAAGACCTCGACGATAGCCGTGTTAAGCTGTCCGTGTGGGGCGGGGCCGATGGCGCCGAGGGCAAGGACGGCGGCGGGCCGGCGAAGCGCAAGCGCGGGGGCAAGAAGCGGAAGGGCGATGTGAACAGCGCTGCCGATGTGCTCCGGGTCATGGAAGAGCAGAAGAAGGACAAGTCCAAACGCAAGTCATGAGGGGTATTTTACTCACAACCATTGGAGGATAGAGTATTCTGGTGTTTGGACATTGGGGGGTCGCGAGTACCTCGCCCGCGGGCCGCCTCCGATTTCCCCGGACCCCGCCCGACGCGGACCTCCGCGCGGTCTTGGCGGCGCTGTCGTCACCCGATGCCGATGGGGCCGGCAAGCGGTGACCTTCCTAACTCATAACAGGGTGTCCCTGCGGTATCCTGGCGTTTTGATTGCTAGAGCAAGCGGAGTTTTGGGCGTCTGGAGATGCGTTATTGCGCACTAGTTAGTAATGAGAGAAGGGCCCCCCACCACGAATGGCTATCGTGTGGAGGATGCGCATTGTACGCATTCATATCCATCTCATCTTATGCCGTTCTCACTCAGTCACTCACTCAACATCCACATCATAACTTTGACCGTCATTGATATTCCGTTGCTTTTTATCTGACCCTTTCGTCTCCACCAGCTGTCTACGTATCTTATTGTGCTTTCTTCTCGACATGTCGTCTCCGCAGATCCCTGTTTGGCTGGACTGTGACCCTGGCCACGATGTAGGTTCCCCTTCTGAGTCCGTCTAGCTGTGTGTCCGAATGGGATGAAGCATCGTGCGATTGTTCAAGCACTCACTCCTTTTCGGTTCTGCTTTGGACAATCCTACGAGACCCTTCTCATATAACATCGACGAGAAATGGCGCTTACTCTCAAATAGGACGCATTCGCAATCCTCCTCGCCGCGTACCATCCCAGTATCAACCTGTTGGGCATCTCTACCGTCTTTGGCAACGCATCAATAGAGCAAGTCTTTCTCACGATCCAAAGAGACGAGTTTGTTCTAACTTATTCCCCAGAAACACCACCAACAACGCCGCCTCCATCCTCACAGCCCTCGGCAAGCACGCCAGCATCCCCCTCCACATCGGCCTCTCCCAACCCCTCGAGCGTCCAGCCCTCCACGCTCCCACGGACATCCACGGCGTCAGCGGCCTCGATGGCA
>JAANBC010000542.1:0-21753 GCA_014621405.1 Stylonectria norvegica | reverse complement strand
ATAACTTTATAATATTTATAGACTTATAGCTTTATAATAGCTTATAGTTTTTTTATATAAATATAATTAATAGCTATAATTAGTATAAATTAAGATATTAATATATTATTATTATTAACCTTTTAATAAATATATATTAAGCTTATAATTAATAGAAAATAGAGTGCTTTTAGGTATATAATAATAATTTAATTAAATTAAATATATTAAAAAGGTCCTCTAGTAAAAGAACACTCTATTTCTTTATACTAAGACCTTCCTGGCTATATAGCTATTTACTATAGGGGCCGGAGGAAGCCGGAGAGTCCCTTATCTATGTTATCTGCTGATCCTGTGGCTTTGACCTCGTAACCCTCCTACTGAAACGGATGATCTATTGTAGCTTTAATGATCCCTCGTAACGTGTGGTACCGTATCCTCCAACAACTTCAGTCACACCATATATTCGTGCGCTCCTCTTGTCCTCCTGTTCCGCGAAAGGACGCTTGAGCCAGATTCTACGACGACGTCGAACATTCACCTTCAGCAAGTTCTTTTCGTCATCCAGAATGCCTATCAACTTTGCCAAAGCACTTTACTGCAGCCGCTGTGGCTACAAAAACATGTCGGGCGCGCAAATGTGCATGAGTTGTGGTGCGGATATTGAATTTGGGTCGGGCAGGACATTGACAGAGCTCTACGCAAGGGAGGTTGGCGTGACTACTATGTAGTAGTAAGTTGAGAGCGTTATTTCGTCCCCTCGAACCAACGCTAACGTGTGTTTATTGTAGCGATTAAACGGATGGAGACTCGGACCTGGCGTTAAAACTAAGTAGGTCGCCGATGAAGCTTCACCTATTTTCTCTATTACAATGGAACCCAACGTCACCAATTATCGTCAGCCATCAAGCGCTTTTGTCCGACCTGACTTTGTCAGAAAAGTCTCGACGTCGTATCGGGTATGAGAAATCTGAACAATTTCATGTCTCGTGCCCTTTACATGCTCTAGATAATGTATATCGAATGCAATCCATCTTGATACTCAATACATGGCAACTTTGCCTCTTCCGAGCTTCTCCTAAGAATCCTTTCCTTCGTCTTGTTGCGCCAAGCATAAGCAAGCCCGATGCGCTGGAAGGTACCGGTCTTTTCTTCAACCATCTTCAGTAACAGTAAGTACATACCTCCTCCCTCTTCTTTCTTCGACCGAGCACACACGTAGAACAGCAATCCTTTCCTGTTTTCTTCCTCAAAGTCTTCTTGGAGAACGTCCAGCATAGCTCGCGGCTCACTGTTGCCCGGCACTACATGTGCCTCCTCAAGGGAATCAGCTTTTTCATCGTCTATTGCCATATCCCAATAGTAGCCTCCTCCCGACGCTGGGGGTCTGCGCCCTAGAGTTGTCTTTTTAAGGACCCCACGAAGGCGTAGCCACCCACCACGAATTGCAGAAGTCTTGTCGTCTGTCCAGTAATCCAGATGGTAATCTTCAACCGTTATCAACGAATCCTGGATCCGTGGCTCGCCGGGAGTGACGTGGCCGTCGACTGAAGCCCAGGACCAAGTGGGAGCACGATATTCTCTGGGCCGCGCCCAGCGTTCAGGCTGATGGTTAAATGATACCATCCATAGAAGCTCACCTTCTAGATACCGACGCCACATACCAGCGACATAGTCGTCCTGTAGAATGTCGGCCATTCTTTTGGCTATACCGGAACACGCAACGAGCTTATCGGTTGGAACCGTAAGTGCTGAAGCTGAATACGAATCCACTATGCGATACCACAGTAGATGAGGAGCCGATACTCCTTCAGCTTCACGCTCCTTGTACCGATATTTCTGGCCAATATACTCGGATGAATCAAGCTGCTTGAACCCGGATTCTGAGGAAGTCCTGAGGGCAGGTGGCAGGCCATCTGTGTAGACCTCTGCAGCGTCTTTCTCGCAGCATTCCCAGATGAGCTGTCGCTTGCCGAAGTGGAGAATGCGAGGGGCGAGGAAGCGCTCTTGAAGAACCCAAGCTCTCTTGTTAACAAGAGCGTCTGTGACCTCTGTTTTCCAAAATCTGTAATCGGACAGAATCAAACGTTCGGTAGTCTTTCCACCTTCTCCGCCACTTATGGTCATCTCTACCTCTTGAGGGATGATCGTACCGGGATCTCGGCTGCCAAAGATCGACTGAGAAGAATCCGAGGCGTCCGCGGCGGAGATGTTGCAAAACGAGTTGGAATATACGTTTCTCATCAGGGAAGCCTCGTGCTGCCAATCTCGGATGTTGTCCTTGCCCTGGAGAATGCAAAGGGAATCAATCCAGATGTAGCCTACCCCCATGTGACGACAGATGGAAATAGCATCCTGAAAGACTTGAGGTAAGGCAGACAAGAGAACCCCATCGAGTAGCTGTGGATATGTGTCTTTCGTTAACATGAGATGCTCAGTAGGGCCCCAGCGATGAGTGAGTGTCATGTATTGTCCGACAAGAGTTGTTTGATCCGTATCTAGTAGACGGACCATCGATGTGTCATTCAAGTCAAAGGAAAGAAGGCGTGTCGGGTACCAAGGCTTTTCGTCGATGGGCTTTTTGCATCCTTCATGGTGCGTGAGGCATTCTTTCACCCAATGCTTTGCCAAAGCCAACGTCTCCGGGGAACCCGTGTTCTGGGTGAGGCTTCGATGTACGACGTTTATATTTGCATCTGACGTATTGTTAGCTTCGAATCCACCTCTGGAGTCCATGTATAAGGTAGACACTAACTTTCAGCAGGGGCAAGTAGAAAACTCCCTCTCGAGTACGTTGTATAGAGAGAGAACAGAGGGTCGAGGGCATGCCTTTTGTATGCAACATGTAGAAGGTAGCATCCAGGATGACCATACTTCGTCCCATCGGCCAGAGAAGTACTGGTGAGATAACCCTTGTCTGGAATCAAGGCGCAATTTGCGTCTGGAGGTTCTACTCTTTCGCTCGAAGTGCTGGAGAGCCACCCACGCTCTTGGGCACTTAGTGCCTCCCAGAAGCGGTTGCAGATATAGCATCCCTCATCGATAGCTTGCTGGAGATCCTGATATGTCAGATGGTGAGCTGAAAGCTGAGATTCTTGACCCTTTCCCAGGCCGTCTTCTATCTGAAGACAATTCTGGCACTTGTGACATAGCATTGTTGAGGTGTGGTGGAAGAGGTAAGTCTTCACGTTGATGCAGTATGTTAGAGGGCTACTGAGGTGGCGGGAAGGGAAACCAATTGAACGAAACGATGGAGTGAATTGAGTTTTAGATGGACATGGGCTTTGTGCTATGCAGCATTCGACTCTTTATATAAGTATCTTTGAGTGCTTTCGCGCCCATCCTTTAGTCCTTTACCACCTCATGCTTGTTGGGTCTGCAACTCCATGGCCGGGCGCTTCGGCTCGAACCACAAAAAGTGAGAGGCCCCAACCTGTCAGCATCCGTACAAGAGTCTGAAAATGTGAGTGGATTGGTCGACTGTTTGCGCGTCTCACCAGGCTGCGCATGTATAGGCCTTGGTTGCATGGCCGCGATACTCTACTTTGTGGGTCTCGCGGCGTGTCTTTTTCTACTTCAACGAGGGGTTTACCGACGTGTTAGGTGCATCACAGTGCATCCACCTACGGCCATCTTCTCGATGGGTTTTAACGGGGTTTCGACTCCCGAGTAGAGGATGAGAACAGGCCTCCGCGGCGATGTTTTAGCAGACCATTGGGGTGGCTGAAGTGAGGCGATGCTGCCTGGTTATATGCATGCTGGTTGGAGACTCTCCTCACAACCATGTCTGTATGACACGGAGGTCATTGACACTGCGCCTCAGTTCGACATACGATAAGTTGGTAACTTGTCAAGGACTAATCAACAGATTAGAAGAAGCTGAAGGGTTAAAACAGAGCAGGCAGGTATTGAATACGCAGAAAGTGCTTATAGGGTATCATATCATACGCATTACTCTCACCCACCATCCATAGCAGCCAATACATAGAACTCATCAGATACCAAGCCCTCCCCCATGACAGCATCATCACTAAACCATCATCCATCATCACAGCTTCACATTTCATTCCAATTCCGCTGCCGAAACGCCTAATATAGCTTCATAGATATCACACCTGAAAGTGAAATGTAGCCGCCTCCTCGGTAACAAGCCGTGCGATGCCCTGCCCTGCCCTGCCATGTCCGAACCGTCCTCCTGACTCCTCGCTGAACTCCCGATCCCAATTCCAGCCCCGATCCCTTGTCACCATCCTCAGCCTGTATAAAATTCGTTGATCTCGCTTGCTGTCTTCTCCTACTCCTTCACCTACCCGCCATGGTAATTTTGGTTGTGTGGTATTGTACAGTAGCTTCGGTGACGCATCCACAGCTTCCTCTCAAGGGCGTTGTTCTGTATGCTTCAGATTGTTTCTCTTGTCAACGCCGCATCGTCAACGGTGACGGCTGCAGGTCCACCGGCAGATCCGCAGGCTCGCTGACGCTCCTTTGCCGCTCCGTCCTATCGTCCCCGGAGCTGGCGTCTTCCTCGCCGCTATAGTCCTCGACTTGACCTCCGCCCTCCTCACCGCTGCTGTCGCTGTCGGATTCTTCGTCAAAGACGATCTGTCGCATGACATTCTTGTCGAACAGGTCAATCACCATCCTTCGCACTCCGAGCCGGTAGTGGTTCCACTCCATCGCTCCCATGACCTCCTTGAAGAATTCTTTGCTTCGGAACGCGCTCGGTTTTCGTTGCTTTAGCTTTTGGAGCTCCATGACGGCTCGTTTGTAGAGTACCATGTTCCCGAGGTCGACGATGAGGCTGAGGATGCGGTTGGTGACGTCTTCCTCGTTGAGTAGAGGCGGCATTTCAGAAGGCTCTAGAGGTGGTTGAACTGCTCGGCGTGGTGGCGGTTCAAGAGCAGTGCGTTGCGTGTACGGAAGATCAATGGAGGCGACCGTCTTCTGCCTCCACGGCCGTAAAGAAAACAGCTTCGACAAATCACTGGGAATACAGAACCCAAGCGAATTTCCCATCGGCGTCGTATTGGCGTCCCATCCATGCTCTGACAGGATCTCCAAGCCATGCGTTGAGCGGGATATCAATCCCAGGACGAAGAAGGCCGTTCCACGAAGGCTCATGACCTCGTGTCTCTCAGCAATTTCGATAATTTGCTCCACCACATCACTTGCTTCAAGAAACGGCGCCCCAAGTTCCATGGAACCCACGTTGCCTACTGCCCACATGCAGCCCTTCACTTTGGTGAGGATTTCCGCGTCCCCCGTCTGCAATCCGTGCTCGCGGATCGTGGTCACGAACTCTTCAAAGTGACCTTTATCGCTGAGCAACCGGCAGCCCTCCTGAGTGCGCGTTAGCTCCCGGTAGAAGTGTGGCGGCACATGGTTGTCGTGAAACTCGGCATCTGCTTCGGCGTCGTCGAAAAGGCTCATCCGATGGTTGTGATCATCCGGCTCCACAAGGAAAGCTCTGGCTAGACTGGCCTCGATGACCTTGACATATGTATCGTTGCGACCGAGGAACCAGTCGTCCATTTCGTTACTGATGTAGTCCACCCCGTCCAAGTAATGGTATCCAATAGAAGTGGACAAAAACCGTAGTAATAAAGGCGCTCCGATTTCGCCAAGGTGGTCCAGCGCAGGTCGGCACTCGACGATGTATTCTAGATATGTTTTCCTGTTACACGCCTTCTCTAGGATCTTGACGGCCGTCGCGCAGACTTCAATCTCGGGGTCGTACAGCTGCGTTACTAGCAGTTGGATGGCCCATTTGGAATCGCCGACACCTCCCTGGCCGTGGAGCGAACGCACGGGGCGAATGGCGTATTTGCGCAGCGCGTTAGTAGCATGAATACGGATCTCCTTCGTTCCAGCCGTGAGTGCTTTCGAGACCAAGACGCGTGGATGCCCCTGAATACTATAGTCGAAGTTCGACAAGAGCAGCTTGATGAGATCCGGTCGCTGCTTCAGATCCACAATGTGATACATCATGTTGAACATCCTCCACCTTTCTAGAAGCTGCAGTCCTCTTGGGTCGCCGCTAAGAACACCCAGCATGGGAAAGTAGCCTCCGCAAAGAGTATCAGTAACTCGATCCCTTGAGAACATGGGGTACTGGGCAGTCAGGCCGCTCGTCTGGGCCACTATTAGTATGCATTAGAAGAAATAACAGCCTTGAAAGAACCTACCGGATCACATTGTGCCAGGCATTCTGCAATCTGCCTCAGGAGTTTGCTGTCTGCGAGGAACTTGACACCCTCTGCCGATTGGAGCAGCGAGTGCATCAGCGTACAACCTGCCTTGACGTATTTCTGTGTGTTCCGCGTGTTCTTGACGTCGGCGAACTTGTATTTAAAAGGGCGGTAGAAGCTGATTATTCTTTTCATAAATTTGGACGCCTTGATGGCCTCCTCCAGTCGCTTTCCGCTCTGCAAGGGGCCATCAATGACTTTGATGATGATCTCCCAGTTCCACTTGGCGTAATTGGAGCTGTTCAGGACGTTTGAGTCGATGAGTAGCTGCCGAAACGTTGCATCATCAAACACCATTCCGAAATTGGACTTTGGCTGATCCTCGAGCGATGTCAAATCGGCCATGCTGTTGCTGGATGGCAATGCACCAGACACAGTTCCGGAAGGTGCACTTCGGTATAATGTTCGGTTGACACTGCTGATCTGATAGACCATTCCCGTCGCAACGAAGTGACTCTCATTGCCAACGCGAGCCGCAGCTGAAAATAGTTCTGGGAGCAGCTGCAGTTCGGCACTCCACGAAGGAGGCAATAGTCGACTCGCAAGCTTGAGTACCTCCCCGATTAAGAGGGTTGTCTTGCGCTTAAGCGTCGGGTTCTCGTCCTCTTGGGCAATTCGCAGGAGAGTTGGAAGAAGTCCGGCTTTGATGAAGATGGCTAGCAAGAGAGCTGTGAAATGCTCGACAAAGTTTTGCTCGCCGCTGTCCTCTTCCGAATACAACGATGGTCCCCTTTCTCTACTGTTTGGTGATTTCAGATCGGCCACTCTCCCGTAGGTCGTCAGCCTCCGCCCAGCTAGAAATGACGTTGCCCAAGCTGGTGGCTTGATTCGTAGTAGGGAGAAGATCAAGTCCAGCACAGTCTCTCGAATTGCGGGGTTTGGGATCAACATACTCGTGACTAAAGAACGCACGGTTCGGAAGTCGTACATGCAAAGGCTCATGAGGCCAGGCCATGACTTCATGGCCGTGGTGATGGCTTTGGAGTTTTGCTTGAGCACAGCTTCATTGGTGAGGAGTTGGTCTGTGAAGACAGTAAAGAGAACTTCGAGCCCGTATGCAGGCTGGATGAACTTTCGTGTTTCAGGCGAATCGAGGAGGTAGAGAAAGACCGATGTCAAGCTTTCAGGAGCCTTGTAGATACCTTCGGAGAGAGCTTCTGAGAGAGGCCCTAAACCGCCTGAAGCCACCAGTAATGCCGGATCGCGTACTAGGATTTCAGCTAGAGTCTCAATGCATATGGGCCGTAAACGGTCAATGTCTTGCTCGGATGCCTGGACATTGGTCCGCCGATCGTCACCATGCTCGGCTACTGCGACAATAGTCCGCACAACGGCGCGCGATATCTCTTTGACTCCCCCCTTAACATCAAGAAATGCGCGGACAAACTTCAGGGCCTGCTCCCGTTCCACGTCTGCCTTTCGGTAATTGTTTAGAGATCTGATACGGGTTAGCATATGCTGTGCTGGTAACTTCAAAGAGACACTAACCGGATGGTAAGGTAATCCGTATTCAGAGTCCGAATCCTTTTTAATGATGCGACATCTGAAATGGCGTATCTGATCATCCGATAGCCGGCAGCAACAACCTCGCGACTCTCACTCAAAAGCATAACTTGCATGCGCAGCCCAAAGACGGACCAGACTAGGTCGTACTTCAATGTCTGGTGCCGCTTGAACAGATCTACCAGCTGATTCGAGCGGCTCACGTAGTACTCGGGCGTCATTCCCTCAACCTCGAGCGCTTGCAGCAGCTCGGCCAGCGCGAATGTCGGGCTCTCGGTCGACTCCTCGACATCTGACCCTACACCGGATCGTGACACGCTCTGTGGGGAGCGTAGCCCGTTGGACTGTAGAATGTTATCTTGCGTTTTGTTTCGTGTCGGTGTCATTGGGGGTGCTGGGCGAGTGCGCTGGGTGTCGGTAATCCTCTGGCGTAGCTCCTTGATGCGGGAGTTGCTCGCATTGAGCTCGGCCTCGACCCTCTGGCGCTGCTCTTTGGTCTGCTTGGCCTTCTTAGTGTTGAGCGCCTCGAGCATGTTCTCGCTGCCCTCCTTGATCTTCATCTCGCGATTCAGCCGTTCCCTCAACGTCGTCAGGGCCTGCTCGGTCAAGGTGTCGCCTTCGTCCTCGTCCACCTTGTCCATGACGCTGGTGGGGTATATGGAGGCCACATCGACTCTGCTGCCAGCTCGGCTCGACATCATTTGGCTGCGCAACTCGGAGCTGAAGCTTCCAGGAGCAACGTTGAGGCTGCTCCCCCGCTGGGCGAATGACACAGCTGAAGCAGCCAGGTTTCTGGTGGCGGCGCCATTTGGAGGCTGTAGGCCACTGCGCTCGCGGTCGAGGCTGGGGCGGTCGAAGCTGGGACGATCGAAGCTGGGGCGATCGAAGCTGGGGCGATCGAAGCTGGGGCGTCCACCCTGTTGCTGCTGCTGGAGGTTCTGTTGAGAGGACTGGCTCGGAGGAGTCGGGCCCTTCGTGGAGGAGCTCAGCATCACGACGGCGAGCGGCCCACCGACTGGGACGGGCCCCTGGCGTGAAGGTGGTGCATTCGTCTCGGGCTTTACTGGGCTTGGCGGGCGGGATACGGCGACTACGTCGTGAGCGGAGGGGGACAACGGATGATTCGAAGAGTGAAGCGGCTGATTTGATTCGATTAAGGTCGATACGGAGATGGAGGATGAGGGGAGCCGATCTCGGTGGTTGTCGTAGGGGGCGTTGAAGTGGAAGCTCTCGATGATAGTCGGTAGTATTACGAGGAGTGTATGAAAGTGGTGGATGGATATTACAGACCCAACCTGTGAGGGCGAGGTGCCGTATGCAGTCCGGGCGCTGATCGGGCAGCCTTTAGGGGATGGGGTTCATTTTAGGGGATGGGTTAGGTGCAAGTTTTAAGCTCCAGGGCCTGGAACTTCGTTGGAGAGAATCCATTCCACTGAGGTTACCTTACCTTTCACGTAGACCAGAGTCCCCACCCAGAGTTAGATGCAGGATGCAATGGCTCCATACTCTAAAGAATGACGTAGAGTCGGAATCCGTCAGATGCAATTGATGAAGATCATATCGATATTAGCTCCTCTCTTTCAACTGTGGTTCCCACGTCTTCTTGCAACTTGAAGTGGGTAATTGCTATTAGGTGTGGCGTTTCATGTTACACTGCAGCTCGAGACAGTGACGCATCCGTGAGAGTCCAGACGTTCGTCTTCATGTTCTTACAACAACACCACGTACAGTATCCACGAACGAGGCATCCATAGATGTCAGACAATGGAACCATTTCCCTCTCATCCAAGCATTTGTCTGCGCTCATTTAGGCTCACTCCCATAAGAGATCGGATATGTACATAGTATGTGGTTTTCACTGCTTAGGTACCTACCTAAGCTCACTCTCCCTGACTCCCTTACACTGAACCGTCACAACTTAAAACCCCCTCTTGCCCCTCCACTATCATGATACCATGGATAACTCAACTTGTAAACTACCCTCTTCGGCACGTCCTCTATCGATCGGAGCATTTCCACATCTCGGGCGGTCTCCCGTATCAGACAATATTATCTAGCACCTAGTATAGTACACAAGATAGGCGTGCACATCCAGGGCCCTCCCGATGCTATGGCGCCGTCAACCCGCCGTGGGAATCGGCGCCCTCCGCCTCCATCTCAGCGTGGCCCCATGACTATCCGACCAATTCGCAGCCTTCCCGTCCTATCTAGCCAATGAAGCGCCCGTTGAAGACCGTCTTGGTTCGCCGCAGTCCGCCTCCGAAATGTATGGAGATGGGGGATTGGGGCCCCCGGGCTGACGCCGTGTCCCATCCATGGATGTATATATAGAGCTTGACGGTGCCTGTTTTAGAGATATTCGTTACAGTTAATCAGTCACTTGCAAAGCCATTGAATCATCCATCCGTCTGCCGATCATTCAATCAGATCTATACCATTTCGCCGCTTGCTTCTTTAGTTTAGTTGCCTTATCAAGACCCTCGATAACCTCCCTTCGTTCGCAACACCAACACCCCCAACTTCTCCATGACACAAGAGCTCCCACTCAGACAAGCCACTTCCTCCAAAATGCCCTACGTCTCTGCAGCTCGCTACGGCAAGGACAATGTCCGCGTCTACAAGGTCCACCGTGATGCCTCTACCGGCGTCCAGACTGTCACCGAGATGACCGTCTGCTGTCTTCTCGAGGGCGAGATCGACACCTCCTACACCCGCGCCGATAACAGCGTCGTTGTTGCTACCGACTCCATCAAGAACACCATTTACATCACCGCCAAGGAGAACCCTGTCACGCCCCCGGAGCTGTTCGCTTCTATCCTCGGCAGCCATTTCATCGAAAAGTACAGCCACATCCACGTCGCCAATGTCAAGGTCAAGGTCCACCGCTGGGCACGCATGGAAATTGACGGCAAGCCCCATCCCCACAGCTTCTTCAAAGATGGAGAGGAGACACGGATTGTCGAGGCTCGCATCAGCCGCAAGGATGGCATCACCATCAACAGCTCTATCAACGGATTGACCGTTCTCAAGAGCACTGGATCAGCGTTCCACGGCTTCGTCCGTGACGAGTACACCACTCTGCCTGAGACATGGGACCGCATTCTATCGACTGATGTTGATGCGACGTGGAAATGGAAGAACTTTGCCAACCTGGCAGCGGTGGAGGAGTCGATTCCCAAGTTCGACAAGGCATGGGAGTCTGCCCGGAACATCACCATGAAGCTGTTTGCCGAGGATGAGAGCGCCAGTGTCCAGAACACTATGTACAAGATGTGCGAGCAGATCTTAGACGCTGTTCCCGAGACCGAGACCGTCACCTACGCTCTGCCCAACAAACACTACTTTGAGATTGGTAAGAATCCTATTGAGTCCTTTCCTATGACTGCGTCGCATGCTAACCTCCTCCTAGATCTGAGCTGGCACAAGGATCTCAAGAACACGGGCAAGGACGCTGAGGTTTACGCACCTCAATCCGGTCCCAACGGTCTCATCAAGTGTGAGGTTTCTCGCTCGTAGGCAGGCTCGTGGCAGGAAATTGGATAATGAGCGATGCGATGCGATACTTTGGACAGAATTGCGCAAGCCATCGTAGCAATGATGAGTGACGAATATATTAGAATATGTGTAATTATACCGTTGAGATACATTTTGTCTTCACTTCGTGCCGTGATTTCATAAGCAGCGTACGTAGAAACTTACACTTCTGAATATGAGATGCTCATTGGGCATACCATCGTGACGGTTCAATACAACTGCCTGGGCTAGTTTTGCTTCAGAGGCCATTGCAGAATCATCTCAGGCCCGATGAGGCTGCAGTGCATGTGTACAACCTGAGCTGACCCATGAACCAACGCCTTGAAAATGTGATGTTGTCATTCGCTTCATGCTAGATCATGAAGATGCCCACAATATGGTACAGATAGTACACGACTTCTCCAGTCCAACCGCTTTCCCAATCCCACTCGCACGCCCTAATCCGAGCTCTATAACCTCCTCTGGTCCGTCGCCCGCAGACTCTCAACCGCCTGCTCCCACCCGTCCTTTCCAACAATCTTGCCACCAAATCTCACCAGGTTCTGCTTGTACGGATGTGCCTCACCCTCAAACGCCTTCAGCCGCGCCAACCGCTTATCGCGCAGCCGGTTCTTGGGCAGCATGCCGCTGACGGCTTTGCGTAGCACCTCGCTCCCGCCGTGCTTCTCCATCAGCACGTCCATGGTCACCGCCTTGAGCCCGACACCGGGTCGCGTCGTATGTCGGTAGTACATCTTCTGCCACTTCTTGCGGCCCGTCATGTGCAGCGCCGCGCAGTCCGTCACCACCACGTAGTCGCCGCAGTCGGTCGAAGGGTCGAAGATGGGCTTGTGTTTGCCCATGAGCAGGACGGCGATGCGCGAGGCCAGGCGCCCGAGGGATGGGGGCGTCACGCCCGGTTGCGTGGAGAGAGTCGGGTGAGGGGCGGAGGCGGAGACGGAGTGCCATACTCGAGAGTAGGCAAGCTTGGTCTGTTGCAGATGTTAGATGGTAGTTAGGGGAGACGTGAGCTCAGGATGGCCTACCAGACCAAGGGTTTGCGACATCTTGAAGACTGAAAAGGGAGCCGTTCCCTCGAGATATCCAGCGTCAGTCGTTTCGGGTCAGCAGCAGAGCCCAATTGCGGTGGGTACGTCGCCGTTGAAGCTACGCGGTATCCTTTTCAAGATCGTCAACTCCGAGGCGCTCAGGAAAGTTTGATGCCAAGGTCCAATTGCTGACTTAGCAGCTCGGGGTCACGTGGGATCACCGCATTCCCGAAGTCGGGAGTGGGACCCACTCCGGAGGGCACCGCGAGTGCCGACGGCCTCACGCTTTGGATTTCAAAGCAGACAAATCGCATCCACGGCTTCTCTTCACCAAAATGGCTCCTAAAATCACTCCTCCGCGGGCTCTTGCTGCTGCATCCTTCTGCTTGATCGCTGGCTACTCGGTGTACCGCTATAGAACCTCACGCAATAGTCCCAAGGACACGCCTGCGCCAGGTCGAGTCTCACGCTCCCCCGTCTTACACTGCGAGCGGCTAACCGGTCTAAGTAGGCCCGGCCACGATGGCGGTCGACAACTCGTTCCAGGTGCGCTCGCGCCTCATGGTTATTGACTGAGGCTGTGTGGAGGGGATGAGCAGAGGCGTCTTTTCAAGTATCAAGGAATACTAATGAAACGCTGCGGTAACAGACCCTCTTCGCCGTGCCGTTGTCATGTGACGGCTGCGTCAAGTCCGTTTCAGACTCGTTGTACAAGCTCGGTGGCATCAGCAAGGTTGAAGGAAACCTGAAAGACCAACTGATTTCAGTCCAAGGAACGGGTAAGTATTGGCCATGGATGCTACAAGATGAAGCTTCGGGGGCTGACTACGTGGTTTCATGCTAGCTGCGCCATCGGCCATTGTAGAGGCCATCCAGGCTACGGGACGAGACGCAATCTTGCGAGGATCAGGCGATTCAGACAGTAGTATGTCACCCAAGGGAGTTTATGTTTTTGAATCCAACATCTCCGCACCTTCAGATCAGCTTGTCATTCACCCGCACTGGGCCTGCTGAGACTACCCATTGATCGTTGACTAATCTTGCACACGCAGGCGCTGCCGTAAGCATTCTTGAGACATTTGCAGACCACCAGACGAACGACGACAATGGCATCAACCGAGAAGTGAGAGGCTTAGCAAGGATGGTGCAAGTCAACTCGGGGAGGACGCTGGTAGACCTGACAATTAGGGGAGTCGCGCCAGGTACATATCGCGCCTCTATCCGCGAGTACGGCAACATCGCAGACGGTGTCCGTTCTGCTGGACCAGTCTGGGCAGGCAGCGAGAAGGAAGCCAAGGGCTCTCTCGGCGTGGTTGAAGTTGGCAAGGACGGACGGGGCGCCGCATTCATCGCCCATCCTTTTCAGATTTGGGAGGTTATCGGTCACGCTATGGTTCTGACGAAGCAGGAAGAGGGAGTAGAACCGCTGCAGAACGATGATGATACCGTTGTGGGTGTCATTGCGCGTAGCGCCGGCATGTGGGATAATGACAAGACGGTGTGTTCCTGCACGGGCAAGACGTTGTGGGAAGAGCGTAAGGATGAGGTTAAAAAGGGTATGTTGTGATGCTGTGATGCGACATCATGCCGCTGGCTGTACTTGCCATATCATGCTTGCATTAAGCTAGGATTCCAAGGACAAAGTTGGAAATAGAACGTCCAGTAGAATGGATGCAGAACGTCCTAGTTGGAATCTATCAAGACCCCCACGCCGCAAGCGATGTGACGAGCTTGCAGCCGGGGCAATGGCCGGACTGGACGTCGTCGGCGAGCATCGAGATTCTTACGGACTCCACGTGGTGCGACGTCTCGCCGAGAGTTGAAGTGGACATGGATATAAGGACAGTGGTTCGATGCGAGGCCGTGGTATGGGCAGTTCCACCTCTGTCATCAGGCCTTGCTCACCCTGCCCCGTTGATGCCTTGGGATAATCCGTCTTCACGGCAATTGGCGTTCATACTTTCTGGCAAACTACTGGGTGGTATAGTGATGCATTTTGTGATATATATGTGATGTGATGTGTGATGCGCTTGGGCATGTGCTTTGGCGCCCTCGCCAACTAGTACCCTACCCAAATGGGTATGCCACTCCGTATCTATATCGCATGTTTCTTCGCGTTATGTCGTACTCGAGCAATTCTGAAAATGGTATCTTAATATTTACTTACTCCGTTCATGAATACCTACGTTTAAGAAAAAGGGAGGAGGTGGGATCCATGTCAAGTTGACTGGCTCATCATGTCTATTGGATGTCAGATGAGACTTAAACGTCAATGATCTCAGCATGAAAACCATGATATCAGCATCGTAACTAAACGATTTTCAAAAATGAATTCGCAAAATATTGCTCTGAAAGACTCAATCAGCTACCCCTGAAGAAGTAGTGATAGTTTGGAGTGGATGTCGGCATTGATCGAGTCACATGCGAAAACGGGACGGAAATAAGCATGTTGATTTCAGCGACGGAGAGTCGAGGGCGCAGGGTTGTCACTCATGCATAGATGAGACAAGCGGTGACATTCTGACGGAGACTGGTGTTAGAGGATTCGTAGTGCAATTATTAGTCCGTCTGAGGGTTGAGGGCGAGAGTGTGAATTTGTATATCGTGTCGATGGGGTACAACTTTATAGATGGAACTGTATCGAAAAAAGACTTAGTCGCCAATCGTTTCGTTCACTTATCAACTGGCAGAGGATTATAATATTGTAGTAGATGATTAGGAACAAAAGACGAAGATTTCATGGATGAAAGCTGTTGCATCTCGATAAGGCGTAGAGGCTTCATAAAGACGGCAACAGCAGTGGTTATACCGTTATCGATGGATGACAGGATGAATCTTCTGAAGAGATCGGAATGGACTTCACATGAGTGACTTCCTCGCGGACGTTCAAGATTATACTACATGAGCGGACTTTGAAAGCTTTAGCTAAAGCTATCCCGGCGAACCGCAATGCATCCAGAAGATACAGGAAGTCCTACTCAGGCACACAGTTAAGGGTTTCCCGACAAGGGTTTTCGCGGTAGAATGATTATGGGAAGCCAGGGCACTCTAGTTCTTCGCGAGAGGAGCAATAACCATGGTACCTCTTTGTTTCCTTTTATCACTGGTATCATTGCATGATCAACATGCCTGGACCCGTCATCTGGATCAACGCCTTTCAGGGTCCTGAAAGCTCACAGCTGCTCGAGCTATGGCAACTGTGGACGGATCGTGTATAATTGTCGACACCATCAGCATCGACCCTGTGGCCGCCAGATATCCTCGACGCGCCGGCCGGCTATTTGTGCCTGTATACCTCATATGCGATAAGGAAGTAAATATGGAGCGGGCCACAAGTTTGGAGCGAATACAGGGAGAATCAACGAAGCTTGTTGATGAGACAATTCTCTCAACCATCTTTTCGACCAGTCACCTCTTCCGGTTCGCCGGATTTCCGTCCTTAACGGTCGACACCACGGATATGACACCATCGGAGACGGCTGAGAAGATTCTGTCATACTGCCGGTCGGTGTCTAACACTGGTGCCTCATGAGTAGATAAAGAGCAAAATAATGAGGTGAAATAGTTTTGCAGAAAGTTTAGTTGAATCTGTTCAGATCTTACGGTAAGTTACCTCTTGAGGTTAAAGTCCCGACACCAACTAGGCTTGTCTATACTACCATAGTACTACTGAACCTTTAACGGGGGATTATTGAACGACGTGAAAATAATCTTTCTTCATGCGTTCCCCTATTTTATTCTTTTCTGCTTTTCAAACTTCATGAAAGCTTTGGCCCGTAGATCTCGGGACTCAGACAGTCCGGCGAACAAGCGTGTTTCGCTTGAGACTCCCGAGAAGATGGAACGTCAACAGGGGGCGATTGAAGTAGTGGGGCTGCAGCCGAGGGAGCCGAGGAAGAGCGCGTTGAAAACTTGGGAAGCACAGAAAGTCGAGGTTCAGGTGAAAAGGGGAGATGTGATGGACGCTATGCGTTGAGTGCTCGCATTAGTCGGGATGGAAAGTGCCTCGCTCGCAGCAGGGATGGGCTGGGAAGCGCTGGAGGAGATGCGGTTAGTCGGTGATGGTGATGGTGATGATTGTGATCTGATAACGCTAGGTACATGGATAGTATCGATAGAATAGAAGCTTAGGAACCAGAAACCAAGAGCTAGACTCAAGAAGCGAGAACCAACAAGTACTAACAATAGATGCAATTCAATATCACAGACTACTAGTTCTGGTTGGCACAGGGCTAAAGATCCGTGATCCCTCACCGTCCACGCCCACTAAAATAGATCGGCTCTAACTACAGCAGTACATAGTAAGTGAGGACTCCCGACTCACCGTCTCCCCATCACCATCATCACGGGCTGTTGGCTTGGCTTCGACAGTCTATCTACGACCATGCCAAACCCTCGGGATATGCGTAGTGCACCAACACGCATTCTCCCTCGTGGCCTGCACCAGCCATCACCAAGATCTAAGTCAGGGCGCTTACCAGCCAACACCACCGCGTCATTCGACGCCGACGGCCTGGCCAAGGTTGGCTGCACGCACTCTGCAGTCCCCAGCCACGAGGGCCGCTACCGTCACCCGCAGCCGCTAACAGGGAAATAGGCGCCCTGCGACGTTGGTCCCCTCATCGTGGGATGCAGGGAGGGGGTCGATAGGTTCCGGCAACCTGGAAGCTTGCAACAGTCGTTTTGTGAGCGTCCGGGAAGGTGATGCGGCGAGCGAGAGGCCCCGGAGGACCGTTCGATTCCGGGAGCTATCTGACGAGGAGGTGAGGGAGCGTGGGTCGATGAGCGCGATTCAGATGTTTCCTGAAATGTCCGAGGGGAGAGCTTTAAGGGGGTTGGCGACTTGGCGTTGGATGTGGTGTAGGAGGCTCCGAGAAGCAGGCAGTGGAGGTTGAAGGATGCTCTTTGGTCCCACTGGACGGAAGTTGATGACTCGTGTTAGTCGTGCCGTGGTCCGTACATCTCTGTGCTACCACTGACGATGGTACAGGGGAACTCTCTACGACGGCTGGATCATGAACGGCGCCACAGATATCATCGCCCCAGAGTAAGTTTCGGCAAGACTCCCATCAACGAAGTCATCTTGATGCATAAATTACTAACCTTACCTAGTTGCCTAGCCAGAGGTGAGCCACAGAGTGACAACCCTTCCCCCCTGCAACACATCCCCCTCCCCCCCTTGATGTTTGAGCCAGTGTCCGAGTGTGATGGCCCGCTATTAATACCTAGCGCATCTCTTTCGCACTGATCAATCTGCATGAGGTGATATACCAGGGACCTGCCCTGCTCTCGCTGTCGACCGTCTCTCTCTACGCGCTGGCTCCCGTCCTCCCATCCACTCGTTTTCACGACCTCGAGCTCTCATCTCAAGCCCTGCTGCACGAAGGCCCATCCCGTCACCAGACCATCGGCGCTGGGGATTATAGTCTCGCAAAGGCACGACCCGCGTGCGTTGGGAAGCGGGCTTTCACCTTCGTTCGATCGGAGCTCGGGACGGATCCATCCTTCATCCACTTACAGAATCGGCAGAAGCATCCAACGGCCGGGAACACGAGATACCCAGGTTCTCGGGATCGGAAGCGTTTTGCTGTATAATACGAATACATCTCCTCCGCTGGCCGGATTTTGGGTTTCTTCACGAGAGCTAGATATATCGCGTCGCACAGCATCATCGCATCGCATTGCATTGCATAGGGTTTCCGTCCCCCGTCGCCATTTACACTACGTACACCACTTATCTACAAGAAGCAACACTGTTACGACCAAGCTCGGCCTCCAGCTCATACCATCATCAAAAATACCTTGGCCATTCATCGTGACAACACCAACGCTCTGATCTTCTAGAGCAAAGAAACACAAGAAGCAATCAAATCACCAACCAACTATTGTCCATTCACACCTTGTAATTAATCTCCAAGACTCTGGAAGTCTTCCATCCTCCGCCTCTCGTCTTCGTCCCACCGTCCAGAAAACAAGCGCCGCCAAGCCACCGCCAGCCAACGCCAGCCAATTGCCAGCCCCAGAGCGGGGAAGCCCACCAACCGTTACGCCCCGCTGCACGGCCAACACCGCACCTGCCGCCGCATCGCACCGAACCCGCACCGCTCCTGCCCGCCATCCGAATAAGTCGGGGGCAGCTAACAACAGCCTTCACACACCACACACCACACACCTTCCCAACGCCACGCCTTCTCGCCTTCCTCGTTTAAGCGCCCAGCTTCGCTCTTGCCGTCTCCTCTCCCGTCCTCCTCGCCTCTCTCTCCCGCTCCCCTTGCAGCCTTGCTCTTCATTCTCCACCATCAACGCCTCTTCAACTTGTTCTCTGTAACTCTTACTGTGCTGCTCTCGGCGATTGAGTTTGTGGCACCTTTTGAGCTGCAGCGACAGCCATGTCGTTGAAACAGGTACGAGCCCGCTTCCTCTGCGCTGCTGCTTCGCGTTGTGCTGCTTCGCGCGTTGAATATCTGCCCGCTAACACTGTCTTCGGCAGGAAATCGAGACCTGGGTTGCTGCCCTGGCTCGCTACGACAACAACGAGTTCGAAGATGCCCTCGGCGAGTTTGATCGCATCGGCGACACCAGCAAGATCCTCTTCAACATTGGTGTGATCCACGCCACCCTTGGCGAGCACGAGAAAGCTGTAAGTCGGCTCCCTGGGTCCATCTCCGACAACCTCACCCTGCTACGGATCATGTGCAGACGAGCAAGCTGCTAACCACCACGCGCACAATAGGTCGAGAGCTACCAGCGTGCCATTAAATTAGACCAGTACCTCGCCGTTGCCTACTTCCAACAAGGCGTCTCCAACTTCCTCATCGGCGACTTCGAAGAGGCCCTCGCCAATTTCAACGATACCCTCCTCTACCTTCGTGGCAATACCATGATCGATTATGCGCAATTGGGCCTTCTTTTCAAGCTATACTCATGCGAGGTTCTGTTCAACCGAGGTCTCTGCTATATCTACCTGCAACAAAAGGACGCCGGTATGCAGGATCTCACCTATGCCGTCAAGGAAAAGGTTGTGGAAGATCACAACGTTATCGACGAGGCGATCCGGGAAGAAGCAGAGGTTTGTTCAATGCGCAATCGCGAACCTCGAAGACGTTGCTAACATGTATTAAGGGATACACTGTCTTCTCAATTCCTGTCGGCGTCGTGTATAGGCCGAATGACGCCAAGGTTCGAAACCTAAAGACCAAGGACTACCTCGGCAAGGCAAGACTCGTCGCAGCCTCTGATCGCGCCAATGCCTTCACCGGCTTCGCAGGTTCCGAGATCAAAAATGTAAGTCAGCTAGGAAAACTTTGAAACATCAATTGGCTCACATTCGTTACAGGCTGGCAAGTCCGAGATCAAGGATGACCGACCTATCGACAACATTTCTTTCGGCGCCACAAACCTCGTCAAACCAGGCATGCAATCTCGGAGGCAGCAATCAGAACCTCCCACCAACCGTCAAACCTTCCCCCCTACACCTCCACCGGAGGCCGACCGCCCAACGCGCAACGGCTCTGTTCGCAACGGCCCGAAGCCCATGCTCGCCAAACTCAATATTCAACAAGCCGAGACTAACCGCCGATACGAGAAGGCTGCCTCTCCCCCAGACGCGCGCCAGAGACATGGGAGGTCAGCATCAATGACACCAGCTAGAGCATTACCTCTCAGGGAAGTCGTACCAGCCCCGGCACCAGCGGCAAGGAGACCAACGAGACAGATCCCAGAAGAAGAGGAGGCGTCCCCTGAAGAGGTCTACGAGATGTATCAAGGTGGAAGTGGAAGCCGTGAATCGAGAGCGTCAAGGGGTAGCGGTGGAAGACAGCATGGACGCTTGCGGCAACAACCACGTTATATCGAAGAAGAGGACGAGGGATCAGACTACGAAGACGGCTCGTTTGACGAGGGCGAGTTCGAAATGGTGAGCCACCACCGCCGTGGCCCTGGATCAGTATCATCTCGCGGCTCACGCCGCCCCGAGGTTAGCAAGATCCGAATCAAGGTGCATGCGGACGACGTGAGATATATCATGGTTGGAACCGCCATTGAGTTTACAGATCTGATCAACAAGGTGCAAGACAAGTTTAGCCTGCGACGCCGTTTCAAGGTCAAGATTCAAGACGAGGACATGCCTAGCGGCGACATGATCACCATGGGTGACCAAGACGACCTGGAAATGGCCATATCGAGTGCCAAGACGACGGCGAGGAAACAGAGACAGGATATAGGAAAGATGGAGGTACGTATCTTCCTTTCTGGTGTGATAAATTCTCCAAGGCCTAACACGATATTGCAGATTTGGATTCAAGAGTTTTAGACATATACCCACAGCGTTCACCCACAATTTTGGGCATCTATTACCCATCATCCAACGACATAATGGTTTGTTTCATGATGTTTACATCTTGGACGGACGAAACTATTATTTTACGGCCATATTGCAACACTTTATTACGTCCAACAGTTTCATGTCATGTTTTTCTATCTTGTCTTTTTCGGTACATCATCAACAGTAGCATAACCAACCCGTGGTTCTAGAATCGGGTGGCAGGAGTCTTGGAGCATCATCGTCATCATCATCATAATACTTTTTTCAGGGGCGGTTGTGGTTGTCTTGGATAACGGAGAGTCACCGTGTCGGTGGACTCGTGGGTATATAGAGAAAAGTGGTCATGATACCTCGACGCATGAAGGAAATGAACATGTGCTGATCGAGCTTACACATCTCTTCGTCTATTTCGTGGCATTCTTACCATTCTCTGGAGAAAGGCCAATCGTATCGTGGTGTTTTTGGTGAAATGTAAACGTTCCTTTTATTTTCCGCTTTACTCTTGATTATCATGGGATATCCATCTTCTTACAAACTATGGTACACACATCAACAGGCCTACCTGCTTATACTACACTCATCGCCTATGGCACATAGATCTACTATTATACAGTTACACAGCTGACATCTAAACATGTTTTCCAGCCAAATTCAGTTTAGTGGGTGGAACCCCATTCGCCCACGACTTCACAGCCTCAGTCTGCTTGTTTCCCTCCACCGTCCACGCAGCCGCCAGGTCCGGCCCGCCCTTGTCCAGCTCCGCCAATAGCTCCTGCACTCGCTTGACGCGGAACTGCCACTCGTGCTGACCTAGGACCTGGAACAAAACGGACGTTGCTTTGGATGGCACGTCGTCGGAGCCTGTTGCGAGGAGGCGGAGGGTTTTGTGCATGGTATCGTATTCTACGCCTTGCTTGAAGCGTTGCTTGAGTTCGTCCATGATCAGGCTTGGGCTCCAGACGAATGATGGCTGGTTGATAAGGGCGTCGATGGTGTCGACGACGGTGCGGTTGATGGGTGCGGCGGCTAGGCTGGTGCGGTAGACGGTTGGAGGGGGCCGCCAGAAGAAGTACGGGTGGTGGAGGGGGAGGTCGGTGACGGGCAGCGAGCGCGTGAAGTCGTTGCCAATGACGGTCCG
>JAANBC010000541.1:0-21819 GCA_014621405.1 Stylonectria norvegica | reverse complement strand
GGGGGGGGGGTGTAAATCATATGAGCATGTGTGTGTGTGTGTCTACACAACGTTGTAAGAAGTACCGTCTCCATTGATAGCTACTAGGGGATGTGGGGGGCTTGTCCGAGTGAAGAGAACGACACGGGCTAACAATGAGAGGAAGAAGGAAAGATACGTACAGTGTTTGAGTGTTCAAGTATGAAAGCCACCTTCTCGCCGTATCATAGGGTCCTCGTTCAACCAAATCACCACGCCGAGTCTCCTCCATGGGATTCCTTTCAATCGTTGCCATAGGGCGAGACCCCGTCTCTCGAGTCCACTCAGCGGGCGGGTCATGCTGCTGCTGCTGATGCTAGACCAGATTCCTTCTAGAGACTCAATGAGACTCAAGTCCCGCTGTGGGTTTGCTGGCTCGGTGCTGCTGTCGAGTCGTAGCGGCGCTTTGATATTCCTCCTCCTCCTCCACCTTCGACAACCAAGTAGCAGCGTAGCCACCAACACAGAGCATAGGGCCGCGCCGAGAAGCAAATGACAACCAACAGTACAGCAACCCCCCCGGCACCAGATCGACTGACGGCTCACGGATGAGATACAGCTGACGGGAGGCCCGGCCGCGCCGCTCGCAGGGATCATCGCCCGCCCCTAGTCCAAGGCCGGCCAGGGATTGTCTAGGCCCATGGGGGACGGGGGATGGGGGATGGACTGGTATCCGAGACTGGCTGGATGCCATTGTCAGCTACGTTATTACCACTGTAGTCTGTAATAGCAGGCACAAGAAGCCAGGCACAGAAACGCTGCCAGCCCGTCATCGACACCGTCAGCCTCGACCACCGGTGACGATGCGATCGTGCTACGCAGGCCTCGTAACCATGCTTCGGGCGAGACCAATGCCAACGGCCCGGGTGTTTAGAGATGCATCATCCGGAGAGGGTTCGCCACTGTCTGTCTCAACAGCCAGGGCCGTTCAAGAACGAGGCTTGCCAACCTTCCAACGAGAAGCAAGACATTTCGCTCAGCCTCGTCGGCCTTGCCCTGGTTCTTTGACCCTTGCGTTGCCTCGTGGTTCTGGCGTGGTCGGGACTTGGTCGACCCCATCACCATGTCTCCAGCCAGCCCGAGGCGTATGAGGCGCACGTTCGGCCAGATGAAAGGACACCCGGGCTCCAGCTGGCTGTTGTTGGTTGGCTTGCTCCGCGTACCTGTCTTTTCGTCATGAACCGCCCCATGGCATTGTACCTGGACGAGGCCTTCATCCGCCGCGTGGCTGACTGGCGTCTAGCGCAGACAAACACTGGCGTGCTTGGTCCGAAGTACACTCCGAGCCAGTATCTAATTTGCCGTGTTAATAACAATACTGTGATGTATCGTTTATCGTCGCATTGTGCTTGGTGTTGGAAGTTGCAACAAAGTCAACCCGCCTCACCTCGGCTGTCGTGTTAGTCGTTGTACACTCTCCCCTGCCCTGCCCTCCCCATTCTCAATAAGGTATCTTCAGTCTCTTCAACACCACCAACCAGCAAAGCGAAAAGTCTCCTCTTCCCTCGCCCAAGCACCCTGCTGAAATCGACAAGGTCTTCGGGATTCCACAACTGGAATGACAGTGGGTCGATGGCCTAGCCCGTCCGGCGAAGGAACGTGCCATGCCCAGCCCAAGGCCATCCATGGACTCCAATACATTGAGGCCTGCTCTATCCCCCCCATCCCCTTGGAGGCTTGTCTTTCTGTCAATACGCACCCTCCAGCCAGCAAGATCTAGCTAGACTAGTGGGACGGGCCTTTCAGAGTTTGGTTTTGACAGCCGCCGTGTGCCGCCATCGCCATTCCGTCCCCCGTCCCACTAGCATCCCATCCGTGCCGCTACGCTTCCTCCGAGCCCTTGCAGCCGTAACCCTCTTTCCAATCGGTCTCGCTTCGTTGACATACATACGTAGTACGCCGAAGGCCTTTCGAAGAGTCCGGACCGGCGAGCTCCCCCTTGAGCGAAAACCCTATCGCGATTCGACCGCAATTTCCGCGTTGTCGTCCAACACCAAACCCCCGCCTCCTCCCTCCACCCCCGAAAGCAAGCCATTGGGCAGCAACTTGCAACAGAGCCAAAGTCTCGACGAAGGAGAATGAGAGGTGAGGAAGAAGGGGGGGGGGGACGAGCCGCTGCCGCCGTGGGCGTGCAACGAGGGTCCAAGCGACTGACTCTGTTTCGCCGTCCGGCTGGTCTTCCAGTTGGCCAGCTCTATCAAGATCCCTGACGCCAGGCTTAGGGCAGTTCTGTGTAGGGCATCCATCACCTACTGTCGCGCGCTGCCCACCGGCCACACACTCTCCTCGACATCGTGGACGCGGAAGGGTGCGTTTCCCCGGGTCGAAAGCTACGTGCTTTGCGGTGCGTTGACCTGCCTCTAATACCTCGTCTGCCAGTGGCCCTTGGGGTCGTGCTGCTCCTGATGCTTGCTGCTCCGCCAGGTCGCCTGTTGCTCGGCCACATCTTATCAGATGGATCTTGCCTTGTAGGTACAGTACACTGATACCAGACATATGTACGTACGCGGCACGCAGGTACGCTTCTCTAGCAAGCACTGAGCGTCAATGCTATGACGACAATGACACGAGACTCGGACGCGCCGTAGGATGAGACTAGAGTGCTGTAGATGTCCTGACGGCGCGCGATGGGCAGCCATGACTGGCTGTCGCGATGCCGGTCGTGGCCAATCGCAACCGGCGAGGGCATCGGGGTGCAAGCTTCATGGGGTGCTGCGTGCTGGTTCCTCTCAAGGATGTCATGGATGGGGGCATCAGGGCTGTTTAGTCAAAGGCTGCTAATCAAGCGCAAGCGCAACGGGTCGTCTAATGGGGCTGGCCCGTTGCCCGTAGCCCGATGAGGATCTCATATTCGGCATGGATCATGGTGGATCATGGCGGATGGAGACGGTCCACGGCCGCATTGTTGCTGAGATCGTGATAGTATCCCTGTCGAGTTCTGCGAGGCGGCCCGGGGAGGGTGTGAAGAGAGAGGGGAGGGCGCTTGGTCTGGCCTGCGCGCTCTGCGTGTGTGTTTGCTTCCCGCCATGTTGTGCGAGTTTATCTCCATCACGGTTATAGCCTAATAAGACTTCCCTCCCTCAGGCTCGTTCTCCTTGGGCAGGATACTCTCCATGTCATCAGCGGCGACAAGGCTGGCTTGGCTGGCTGTCCCATGTTACTTCGTGCGTCCGAATCAACGTGCGGTCTGCACATCCCCCTCCACTTCAACTCCACCTCTCCTCCCTGCAGCCACGGTGCGGAGTTGCTTGCTCAATCTGCGAGGTCTCAGCAAGCACTTTGTCTGTGCCTCGATGCTTGCTCATCAGCGTCGACATCGACGGCTGGGGGACCTGGGGGGGGCTGAGGGTCTGGGGGAGAGAGACTTGTCAGTCATGCACGACGACGCTCGCTCCCGCACCCGTCGCTGTCCCTGTTGCGGGAGCGTCTTCCTCTTCGATTCTTGGAAGCTCGATCGTGTCTGTGCCTTGCCTGTGCCAGTGTCGATGTCTGCGGCTGTGCTTGGCTGTCCTTTCTTCTCAGCCCCTGTCATCGGAGGATGAGAATAAGAGATCCTCTCATCAAAGATCCTCTCCCCCGTTCCATGGTGAGTCGTGACTCGCTCAGCCCGCCAACAACAAGCCGTCCTCACTCTTCAAATCTCCCTCTCGCCCACTCCAACGCCATCTTCTTCGAGACCCTCAACAGATCCCCGCTAGTGCGGACCGACCCACCAAGGCCGTGCTGCTCGGCGGCAACAGCAGCGTCGTGAAAGGCGGAGCGCTCCTAGGAAACGTCCCGAAACCTTCGGGGCTAGGGGACTACTGTACGTACTCCGTACTCTGTGTAAGGCCCCCCCGCGACTGCGAGCGACTGTTTCTCTAAGCGCCCGATGCAGGCCAAGCTTACAGTACGAGCTAAGGCCCGGCGGCCGGGGGGGTGGTGAAACTGCTGCATCCCACGCTTCCGCTGGGAAAGGCGGCCGCAGATCGAGAGGCCCTCGGCTATGCAGGTCGAACCACTGCGGTCCACGGGCGTTCAATGCGTTCAATGCCTCTAGAGCCCTTGTTGGCAGCTTTGACATCTGGCTTAGATGGTGGCGTCTTCATGTTGCTTGGAGGTTGGAACCACACATGGCGACGACTTGCTTGGAGGCTGGAGCAATACATGTCGACGAGATCCGGCGTCGACAAATTTCTCTTATTTACTGTGGTAGGGATTGCAGGGCCCAACCCGAGGTCCGATGTCCACTGACTGCTTGCCGTTGCTTGCTTGCTTGCTTGCTTGCTTGTCTTGTCTTGCTTGTCTTGCTTGCTGTTTTGCTTGCTTGCTTGATTGCTTGCTGTCGTCCTTGTCCTTGTCCCTATCCTTGTCCCTGTCCCTGTAATTGTCTTTCCGTCCCCGACCCCGTCCCCGTCCTCCTCGACCTTGTTCCTTGCCCAGTTGCTCATCGAAGAATATGCCTCCCCTTCGTGCTATGTATCCAGCTGGCTCCATACAATACCTGGTCGTGAGTGCACACGCCACTTTCTCCCCGGAGGCTATTGCGCTCATCATTATCGCGTCTTGCCGAGTCGAGAGTTTCCGCATCGACCAGGCCAGCCTGTAGCCGCGTATCGCGTGTCAGCCCTGCCCTCCTCAACTTGTTGACCCTCAATACGTATTGCAGGCGACCCGCTTGCAAAGCTGGATAACATCGCTTCCCTTCTCCTGATCATAGGCTTCAGCGAGGCTATATACTACTACACCTAGCCATGGTGACGGACGGGGCTGGCTTTCGCCCATTCCACGCGACGCGGCTTTCGAAGCTGTCCCGCCACCCACGACATATGACTATGATACTGCCAGGGAACCCCCTTCTCACAGCTTCTTGATTTCTCATCATCGTTTAACAATAGTGACTGCCATTAAAGTTAGCATTGCCAGGCACACACACTCCCAACCGCTCCCTGGCACTTTATGCCTGTTACGAAGCATCAATAGAAAAGATACCCCGGCCAGCCAAATAAGCAAGATCCCGGCGAACATCGGGTAGATTATATTGACGGCCTGATGAGGTATTCCTTTCCTTCTTCTACGCTTAAGCGGCATCCAGGGTCGGAACAACTTACCGACGTCTTCGTCACACAACTCATGGGACAGCCCGACTCTTTGCGGTTGGTGCTTGACAGACTTTCCGTACACAATCGCTGTCTTGAAAACCTCCGTAATGCTTCGATGAATAGCGTTACACTAGGCGAGCGTATCAGTCGACCATTACAAAGCAGGGGAGGAAGGGGGTTTAGTGCCCAACGCCCCAGCCTACGAAAGGCAAGGCGCCAGAGCCAGGAGGGAAACTCACAAAGTCTTCAACTGTGCAGCGGTTGGCTCGGAGAATTACAGGTTGCGAGTAATCCGGCTGCTTGCCATGGGGCTTCGTGTATGCCCGGACCAAGTTGAGTTTGTCCCACATGCACTCCATCAGCTCGTCCACATTCCATCCGTGCTCCGAGCTAATAGGCACGGCGTTCGGAATACGGTACAGGAGATCGAGCTCCTCGATGCTGATCTGATCAATCTTGTTGAGGCAGTAGACTACCGGGATATAACTGTTGGCCGTGTTAGCAACGACATCTCGTCTCCTGAACTCTGCATCTCTTGTGGCTTTTTACCTTCGGCTTTTGGCCTCCAGAATATCGATCAGATCGTCAACAGTAGCGTCACATCGGATGGTAATGTCCGCCGAGTTGATTCGATATTCGCTCATGACGGCCCTGATTTCGTCATTGTCGATGTGTGTCAGGGGCATGCTGCTCGTGATGTTCAAGCCACCCTTGTCCTTCTTCTTGAAGATGATGTTCGGGGGCTCCTTATTGATGCGGATCCCGAAACCCTCCAACTCAGCCTCAATGACCCGCTTGTCCGTAAGAGGCTTGTTCACATCCAACACAATGAAGATGAGGTTGCACGTCTTTGCAACGGCAATAACCTGTCGACCTCGACCACGGCCGTCCTTGGCGCCCTCGATGATACCGGGAAGATCAATCATCTGCAAGGGAGCGCCTGCAAGGTTCGAGTCAGCAGATGTGCGCCATGTAGTCGGTCGGGCCTGCAGCTCTGCGGCTGATGGGGCGGTGTTTATGTCGTGGAACTAACCGTTATAGACGACCTGGCCAGGCACAGAGGTCAGGGTTGTGAACTCGTAAGCCGCGACTTCGGAGTGTTGGCCCGTCAGATGGCTCATCAGCGTACTTTTTCCAACAGACGGGAAACCGATGAAGCCAATACTGGCAACGCCCGTCCTTGCCACATCGAAGCCTTGTCCAGGACCGCCGCCGCCTCCATTGGTGGTCGGGTTCAGCAGCTCGCGCTTGAGCTTGGCCAACTTGGCCTTCAGTTGGCCCAGATGGAACGAGGTCGCCTTGTTCTTCTGGGTCTTGGCCATCTTTTGGGTCGGTCAGAACGGGGGGGTTCAATTCTGCGGGCGTCGGGGTTACCTACTTCGGCCTCGATATCTTTGATCTGGAGCGTTCGGCGTTAGCAAGAGTCCTGACGATGCGACGAGGACGGCGCGTCCAACGCACCTTTTCTACTGTAGTCGACATGATGGCGGTTCGTCGCTACTGCGGTCGATGCTCGTCTGGTGTGTAGTGTATTGTGTGGTGTCGTCGGTCAACGTCGAGTTTATTCCGTGACAATTCTTGCGATGCAGTGTCTGGATGGTGGGGTAAATTTTTATTCAAGCCCACAGCTGTTGGGCAGTGATGTCAGCTGGCGGCCCACTTTGCCAGCCGGCCACCAAAATTTCTACTCCAATCATGGAGAGTGTCGTGGACCTTGCCGTTGATAAAGCAGTAGCTACGCATTTACATGACAATTTACGAGTATCATGCCCTGCAGGATACGTTCCTGAGTAGGTTACCAAACACAAAGATTGTTCGTATTCGATTCATTGTAGCCATCCGTGGATGGTTGGCTTTATAGCTTTCAACACTCCACAGCGGGAGGTATCTTCGCTGGACTCCGTCATTGAACCCATACAAACATTGATACCATACATGAGTTCGCGCCGTCCTCTCTCACTCCGCCCACGGGCCCATCCTGACCATCTCCAGCAAACATTCAAAACGCTACAGGCAAGTAGTCAAGCGAGATGCATGAGCTATCCCAACCTGACCCAGGGGGTATGCTGCACCGCACCATATCAAAAAAAAAAATCAGACATTATATGTCCACGCCGTTCCATGATCGTTAACGTAACAAAGGGGATTTCAGAGACGGCAGTAGAGTACAGTACAGCGTTAAGTCTAGTAAGCCGAATGAGTTCATGCCGCTCCTGAATAGCTCACTGAGGGTCCATTGGTTCCATTCGGCAAGGCACCATTAGTAGGTGTGACCAGGTCCGCAGAGCTAGGTGCTGCAACTCCGTTCGTGCCATTGGTGGCAAACTTGGGTGAAGTAGCCGATTTCTGGCTGATGGGTGATGAGAGACTGCCGTTGGGGAGAGGAGGGCTTCTATGTCCATTCACGAGGTGTTCGAGGCCCTGTTTGAGACATATGCTGACGTATTCGGGGTCGTTAGGGTAGACTCGGAGTAACCCTCGCCGGGGCACCTGAACCTCGGGGAAGGGCACCTTGCTTGTCTGGACCGACGTGGGCAATTCCTCGCCGACCATGGTGCCGTTGACGTAGTATTTGTGTCGAGGAGCGAATCCATGAAATCGAGCAACATCCGGATCCTGCTTCCATTTATTCCTGATACCCCACCTGGAGAGGTCTTCTCGCGTCTCCATTAGTTCTCGATACTCTGACGAGAGTTCGATGTCCCGAAGATGTGGCACGTTGGGAACGGTATACATCAGATCCGACACCTAAAACTGATGTTAGCCAGGCTACCCTCTCCAAATCGAATCGTCAGCTCTTACCTTTACGAAGAACATGTCTAGTTTGGAGAACCTCTGCCATGCCTCCTCTTTCAACCGTCGTTTAGTATCGATATTCAGAGCGGCTGGGTCCTCCCCGTCATAGTAGTTGGGTAGTTGCAGACCAAGATCCCAGAGCTTCTCGGCTTGTAAGGAGTATAGGGGCCATTCGACCTTCCAAAGCGTGATTTTGGCCAGTTCAGTGACGGGAGCACGGTCCCAAGCCGTGTCTAGGGAGTCTTGTCAGCCGGGGATTGGACGTTTGTGGAGGAGAGGGGAACTTACATCTTGAAAGAGCCAAGTCCTTCTCGCCAAGAAGCAAAGCTACGTGAGTGTTAAGCACCCACTGTTCTCGACCTTCGGCAGTCGAGTTTTTCTCCGGGCGGATAGTATCGTATCTGGCACCCTGAAAGCGCTTGAACTTTTCGGCAATGGTGGGGATCTTTGGGTTCGGGCATGTATCGAGCCATCGTAACAGCGGAGGCAGCTTATCCAGACGGGCGCGCTCCTGTTCTTCTCTTATGCGTCTCAGCTCTGCTTCGCGAGCGGCTCGTTTTCTCTCCATGTCTTCGCGGTGGAGACGTTCTCGACGCTCACGCTCCTTGCGCTCTTCCTCTTCGCGTATGCGCCGAGCCTCTTCGGCAGCCTCTCGCTCGAGCTGCTCTTGTCGGAGTCGCTCGTCTTCTTCGCGTTGCCTCCGCTCCTCCTCGTCCTTCTTCCTCTGCTCCTCTTCCAATCGTCGGTTTTCTTCCTCTTCTCGGCGCACCTTCTCTTCGGCTTCACGTTTCAGCTTCTCCTCGTGTTCCTTACGCTGGAGATCTTCAGCTTCCTGACGCTTCCGGTCGGCCTCACGTTCTTCTTCCTCCACTTTCCGCTTCTTCTCTTCCTCGAGTCGCTTCTGCTCATCCTCGAGCCGCTTCCTCTCGGTTTCTTTCCGTTTCTCTTCTTCTTCCTCAAGCCGCTTCTTCTCCTCTTCCTCCCTCTTTTGAGCCTCTTCCAGCTCGCGTTTCTTTCTCTCCTTCTCCTTCTCCTCGGCCTCGATGCGCTTGCGGTCTTCTTCCCTCTTCTTCTTCTTCGCTTCTTCCAAGTCGAGGAGTCGAATTTTCTCTTTTTCCTTTTCCTTCTCCTTGGCTCTCTCCTTTGCTTTTTCCTTCTCCTGCTGTTCTTCCTTTTCTCGGAGCGCTTGAGCATTGGCGTCGGCAGAGGCCTTCAAAGAATCCGCGTCTTGCATCTCCACATCAACGTCTTCCGACTTGACGTGTATAGATTTGTCGCTACCATTAGATCGTCCAGAATCTCTTCGTCGAGCATTGTGATGAGTTTCCCTACGGTCATCATCAAGTTGTTTATGACTGGCCTTAGCGGGTGGTTTGGTGGAGGAGTCATGAGATACGGCGGGCCTGCGAGGTCGATCATCTGCAGAGGTTGCTTGCTTATGTCGCTTTTCTTTGTTTTCGCCATCAAGTCGACGTCGTTTTGATGGTAATTCAACATCGTCTTTTTCTCCGTTTCCGGGTCGGTCAGGCGTGATACTAGTCCGATGCCTCTTAGCTGAACCATCTCCTGGCAGGCGATCCCTTGACTCGTCCCGCTTTAGGGCTTTGGTTCTGTCGTGGTATTTCTCGGATAATTTGTCGCCCCGGTGCTTATCGGATGGTTCCTCGTGCCTTGAGTCGTGAGGGCTTGTAGGATGGTCCTTGAGAGACGAAGCATTGGAAGCCATACTAGCACGCCTTTGTTTCTCTCGCTCGCCTCTCAGCTCGCCCTTGGATACCAATTTCCTTCTCGGTTTAATCAAGTCCCCGTCAGATGAAACGCCAGCAGCATCCGATTCGGTAAGTTTTGTCCGGAGTTGTTTGTGGGAAAGCGTGGGTGACACCTCACGATCAGACACGTTGATGGATGAAACCCGCTCCTCCTTCCTAGGACGTCCCGGGCCTCGCTTTTGTTGTTCGTGATCATGGTGGGTGAAAGAGTTTGAGCGCCGTTTGTCCTTGGGGGTATGTCCCTTTGAAGTAATAGACTTCTTTCTCGCATCGTTCTCCCGCGCAGGGCTGGACAGGTTCCGCTTGTTCATTCGAGATTCTTCCTTGGTATCGGCTCGCCTGGCTCGCTTGGCGTCCCGGTCTTCGCGTTCCTTCTCTCGCTCTCGTCGACGCGGTGACTTCGTGCTTGTAGAATCCTTGTTGTTGCACTTATAGTCATCGTAAGATTTTTTGAGCATATGCTCTTCTTCCTTCCAGTTTGTTCCCTGTCGGCGTCGAGCAATTTCGTAGTATGTCTCCCCTTTGTATCGCCTAGTAGGATCGAAGCCTTGCTGTTCCAGCAATAGCTCAACAACTTTAATATTTTCTTGCCCAATAGCTGCAAGTATTGGTGTTGCAAACTCTGATTGTAATGATGGAACCGGCCCTGGATCAGGATTGGCTCCTCCAAGACCGAGAAGTAATTGTATTACGAGGTCGTGGCCACCTCTGGCGGCGGCAACCATGGCGTCAGGATCATCATATCCATCTTTCACTTGCAAAATGCGGGCCACAGTCTCCTCGTCTCCCCGTCTTGCAGCCTGCCGAAGCGTCTTATCGTCCAAGGGCATATAGAGTAAATCGTTTCGCGTCTTTGTTGATCGTACTGTTCCGCCTCCTCTCCTGCCGATAGCACCAGATGCCGCAGCGGGAGAGTCGCGGGGACTCTCCGGCGCGTGAGAGTCCCTCGCATCGTGATTATCAGGGTGTGAATGGCGATCTTCTGATGTTTTTCGTCGTTCGCCGGCTCGCTTCTTGGCGTCGGTGAGAACCTTTCGTATTTCGTCGGCGTTTTCCGTGTCTGCGTCCACGCGATCGATAGGTTCTTCCCCGTTCACGTTGGCCTTGCGAGGATTCACACCAGCATCCAATAAAAGCTTGACCACACCCAAGTGACCGTTGTCGACGGCATCCAGTAATGGAGTGTCCTTATCATAATTGACACAATCAAGATTGCAGCCAGCCCCGATCAAAAGCTTCACAATGTCCTCGCAACCGTTAATTGCGGCAATTTGTAGCGGCGTGTTGCCGGCATAGTCAGCAACATTCAAATCTTCAGGTCGCTCTCCCAGCCGCTGTTTGGCAGAATCATACTCGCCTCTTGCACAAGCCCGAGCAAGGAAAGTTTGGCCGTGAGCGTCGAGATGCTTCTTGTGCGGGGCCATTTTGGCGGGAGAGAGATTCGCATCGGCGGTGGCAGGTGTTGCCAGGCCGCGAAGCTTGGAGCTACGGGGGTGAGTGCTGCCGCTAGCGGACGAATCATCAGAGTGGTACTCGGTGGACTGCAAAGGAGGCGGTAACCGCTTTTTCTTCTGCCCGAGACCGTTGGAGGACAGCGATGGCAACTGCGTTGAAGCGCTTCGTCGGTGGGTCCGAGCCGGAGGTGAAATGGACCGGTTACTGCTGTCATGATGCGACTTGGACATGGCCGACTTGTGCTCCTTCGCCTGGCGGCTGGGATCCAAACCAGTGCTGGTGGTCCGTTGACGCCGTGGATGGGGTGCGTCGGCATCGTCGTCGGAATCAGGCTTTGGGGCTTTGCGCTTGTGGGGCAGCAAACGTTCGCCCGACTTCAGCTTGTCGCGTAGAGATGTCTTGGGGAATGGTTTATGGTGAGAATATTCGGAGTCGGAGGAGGAGCGGGGATCAACCGAACGTCGACGTTGTTGATGCTGGTTCTGTGGTGGGGAGGCTGGAGCCGAGCTCAAACCGCTCGATCCATCCTTACTACGAGCCTGCTTGTCCCGGTCGAGGTTGGACGTCAAACGCTTCTTCCTTGCCCCATCGACAGGTCTCTTTGCGGCACCGTCAACGGGTCGGTTTGAGGGGGAATTCTTTTCGGCATCGTTGGCGGAGGGCTTCACCGGGCCTTTGGCGGAGTCCCCGTCACCGTCGCTCTTGTCCTCCTGTCTCACCTTGCGAACCTTGGAGGGGGAATGGCCATCTTTGCCTGGCAAGACAATGGTCTCGGCATCCGAATCGCGGTCGTCGGCAGGGTTCGCATCGGGCGCGGTCAACAGATCCGCAGCGACGCGGATCTCATTGACGGGCGATGCGGGCTTGGACACGGGCTTGGAGGCAGGCTTGGGAGCAGGCTCGGAGACAGGCTTGAGGACAGGCTTCGAACTCAGCGACGCGGGCGGTGGCGTGGAGGCCTTGGGTTTGGGGGCTGGAGACGAAGGGGAAGCGCCAGCAGGCTTCGTCTGGTCGGACTGGGCAGCATTCTGCGCATCCATATCATTTACCGGCGAAAAATACGAGTGGCTACCACCATCCTGGAGATGATGGGGATGTCGACGTCGGCGTGGACGGGGCGATTGATTCGCGTCGCGGGTCGGGGGATGGGCGACGGCGGAGGGAGAACAAGGAACAACCACTAATAGCGACGGACACGGAGGTTAAGATACGGGCGAAACGGCGGGGGCGATGCGGGCTGTTGCAGCGACTCTGAACGGAGCGAGTTCAATGTTGGCGAGGTGGCAACTTGCGTGAGGGCGGCGAGCGGCGGCGAAGAGCGCGAGGGGGCGGTCGCGGGCGAGTTTTGAGTTGGTAGCGGCGTCCGGGGGGGGGGGAAGAGACTCGGAGAGCGAGAGACTCGGGGGGGGGTCTAGACGGATGGCGCCCTCGAGGGTCGATGGTCGAGGGTCGATTATCGCGATCGGCTTCGGGCTAGATTAATGTATTCGCAAGGTACATGTAGGTTGAATGTTGATTGACGGATGGATGACTGAGGTGATGACTGAAGACGGCAAAGGACTTGGATTGGATCGAGGTCGAGAGACAAAAGTCTGACGGCCACGTATGTGATTGGCTCGGCGAGAGAGTCCGGCTGGCGAGGAGGACTCTAACCGCAGATTTCCTCGAACCCAGGCAGTTTCACAGCCAAAACAACGCTATCGTCCAGGGCTTTTCAGCTATCGCCCAGTGCTGGATCATCTTAGAGGATCCCGTCCTCTGTACGAATTGATACCTCCCTGAGCCATCTTCCTAAGGTACATGTTCCTTAGTACTGTACCTACATGTAATAAATATTATTATTTCCTCAGTACTTAGTACTTAGGATGTGGATGGAATTGAAGATGGAATCACCAAACGGCTTCTATCCTGGTTCCTTAATTGCCTTACATCCAAAGGATCCCTGCTCGGGTGCCTCCGTTTTGAAGCAAGGTACGAATATCATACATGTATTCGTACGAACTACGAATATCAATCAACTACTACGTACTAGTAGTAGTATAAACACCAAAGCAAAGTAAATTAAATGCCCTTCTGGGGGGTTCCCTCGTATTCAACCTTATCGTGGCACGTGTGTCAGCAGCTGACTGGGCCGCTGCCTCCTCCAAGCGTCCACTCTTGAAATTTGCCTGGCCCGCTCTACGCTGCCCCTGCGAGCCTCCTTTGTCTCTCCCTCTCCCCCCCTTGCAAAGCTGCAACACCCACTACGGAACCACGCCATCCGCCCTCTCGATCCCCGATCCTCCTCCGCCCCTGTGAAACCGCGACGGTGCATTGAACAAAATTGTTAAAGCATAAGGCAAGGTATCCGTACTTCGCACGATTCCTCAATCGTCGCCTCCTGCCGCATCCTGCACCCACCGCCGTCTTCTTCCCGCCATGGATCGCTCCGACAGCAACGCGATATCCCTCCCGGCATCGCTGGAGGAAGCCCGAATCGCCAACCTCCCCGCAACGGCCTACTACATCCCCGACTTCATTAGCGAGGAGGAGGAGCGGTTGATCTTGCAGAAAGTGCGTTTCGGGGGGTTAGGCTCGGCGACTGGTCCCCGCTGATCACACTCGCCAGATCGCCGCCGCACCGAAGCCGAGGTGGAAACAACTCACCCATCGCCGTCTTCAAACCTGGCCCTCGGATCTCGTTCAAAACAAACTTCTCGACGGCCCTCTTCCTCCTTGGCTCGAGTCTCCCGTAGTCGCACGGTTGCTATCACTTCCCGTCGAGCAGGCAAGCTCCGGCAACGTATTCGACCAGAGCCCTCATGCGAGGCCCAACCATGTCTTAGTCAATGAATATCCCCCGGGGATTGGCATTATGCCGCATAAGTTAAGTACATGATGAGCACACTGGTCCATCTCCCGCTCTGGATGCTCATCCTCCGTAGGATGGTGCCGCATATTGGCCTGTTGTCTGCACCGTCAGCCTAGGAGCCAGCTCGTGCCTTGATATCCACCGCAGCAAAGAAGACGGCGCCCTTGATCCCGAGCCCGCCTGGAGAATCCTACAGGAGCCCCGTAGCCTTCTCATCACCACCGAGCAGCTATACACAGATTATCTCCACGGCATTGCTGATATTGCAGAGGATGTCAACCTCTCATCTGACACTGTCGCAAACTGGTCCTTGCTTCGGTCCCGCGATTCGCTTTCCGATGGCTGCAACGTGCGGCAGACACGTACAAGTCTTACCTATCGAGACGTCTTGAAGGTTTCCAAAGTCACGAACAAGCTTGGCATGTTTCTCAAACGATGAACGTCCCAGCCCGGCCAAGCCTAGAATACAAAGGGTATCATGATCCACCTCCCGGCCACCGCCTCCGCCCCAAACTTTTGCGCATACCACCTCTTGGTGCCACGCGCTGTTGCGCCCAAATTGACAGCCACGAATAGGAGCCCACACAAGACTGAGCTGTTCAAGAGCTTTCCCTGAGGAGCTGCAGCCCAGGCAATGGCCACGTAGAGGAGGCATTCGAAAGTGTAGTGCGGGCAGACCATGTACCGGAACCAGCCTTCGTTGGGGAGGGTGTACTTCTTCAAGCTTGCCAGGTACCTATGGCACCCGTTCTGCGAAGCGCAAGCAGCCATGTACAGTGCTACCGCGGCCGACGTCTTGAGCGGCATCGATAGCTGAGGTGGTTTTGGCGACTCCCAGGACTGGAGGATTGCACCTAGACGGATTAGCCGCGAGTTGAGCAAGCAAGACGCCACATACTAGACCCTTCGATCCAGACGGAGATGCTCATGGTGGTGTAGTAGAGCAACCCCAGGGCCCAGTGGACCACCCACATGGGCGACGATCCCGGCTTGGAGACATACAAGCTCTCGTAGAGCCTCCTCGAACCCTGCAGTGCCATCAACGTCCACACCACAAACACCTGTCCCAGCTCCATCGACGGGCCCCCCGCGTTGGCCTGCAGCCTCGCAACCTCCCTCATCACCGGCCCCCTCTGGAGATACTGCCACGCCCAAAACGCCGACGCGGCCACCGACACGACGTAGAAGTGCAGGAACCACGAATGAGGCACTTGCCCGTAGCTCGTCAACTTGGCCGTGAGCGCCTTCAGACTGCTACGGCTCTCTGTCTGCTTGCTCCGCTCGTCGTCTCCGCTACCCTCCTGCGGTCGGCGAGCGCCGTAGTCCATCAGCTCGCCGCGGATGTCCTGCGGCAGCGCCTGGATGACGGCGACGGTGCCGGTGGCGACGAGGAAGAAGGCCTGGCACCATTGGGCGGGGGCCATGGTCAGCGTTGCGGAAGTGGTTTCCATAGTTTGTTTTCATATGCTCCGTAAAAGAGGGATTTAGAAAAGGAAGAGGGCGGTGACGAAGAGAAGTTGTGGCTGTGGCTGTTGGGTTGTTGGATGTTAGTTTCAAGTTAGGTTGTTGGTTGTACGTGAAGCTCGTTTAAGTGGGGCTTGTCTTACCCTACATAACGCAGGGTTGGACGCAACTATCACTATCACAGCACACGAAGACTGGAAAGATGATAATTGTCAGATATCGGGGTTTATGACCTCTTTCCTATACTTTTCCGAGTAGACATTTGACTGAGGTAGAGAATTGAATGCGTTAACGTACGAAGTGTTTGGAACTGAGATAGCACACTCTAGAGACTCGGTTTCTACTAAGCAAAGTGATCAGTCAACGAATTCAACACTCGCAGTAGTACCAGAGACATAATATTACACGCCAACAAAGTAGCTCACTCTCATGTGTTGCTATAACTTGTTCCACCTTGGGTTTCCTTGAAGAGCACTCTCCCTAAAACGAAGTTATCCTAACTACCCCCTCCGTCCCTTTATCCAGTCTTGACTGTTTGCGGCTGATCAGTGCTCAAGGTCTTAGCGCATATATTACTAACCGAACCAGATCGGGTTAACTCCAAACCACCAGGTTCCATCTGCTTTGGCATTCCACTTATCAGATCGGTCGAATACTCACTCTGATGCTTGCACTTCGGAAGCCTACGCCAGAGGTGAAGCCTCTGAGTGCAAGATAGTTTCCTCAAAATTCACACCCAACTGCGTAATTGGTTTAGTGGTAAAACTCTCCGTTGCCTTACTGTAGCATCCGATTCTCTCATTACGCATTTCTTCATTTGCCTTAATTTTGTCTTTCCACAGACTCCAGCCCTCTGGGAATGGCTCAGGAGTAGGTCCAAGCCCCACTGCAAGGGCATCTCATGGTTAACTGTCGAAGTGTGTCAGTCAAGTGATGGTATAGATCCTTTGGGGAAAAAAAAACGTATTTATTCAGTTGCAAGATATTAAGGTATGTGGTAAAATGTACTTTGGTTTGAATTAGAATGAAAAGACAGATCAATGATGTTTTTGTTTTATCGCACTGATTTTATTTGTTTTATCCAAGTCTATCCCAAACGAAAACGAGTGTCTGTAGTAGTAGTGATCTGTACTATAGTGATACAAGAGTGAGGGAAAATCAAATGCAATGCCAAGACCAGACAAAAGAGATATAAATCTTGCTACCATTACACACCATCACACCATCTTTCTCCATCCCATCCCTCCATCCCATCCCACCAGGTAGGACTGTATGCTTCTTAAGCACCAGTGCCCCAGTTCTGGCAGCGGTTCTGCGCGTTGACGTTCCAGTTCTCGCCCAAGCAGTCAGCGTACTGGATAGTGCACTTGCTGCTGGCCGACTGCCAACTATCGCCAGACCAGCGGTTGAACCAGCGCTTCTCAATGCCCTGGGCCTCGAGGGCGCGGCGGGCAAAGTAACTGCGGCTGTTGAGCGACTTGCAGCTCTGGACGTAGACAGCCTGGCAGTTGGTGTACTGGACCTTGCAGGCGTCGGCGCAGGCCGAGTTGGACTGGGCGCGGCTGTAACTGCCGCACTGCGAGGAGCTGGTGGCGCTGTACAGCTTGAAGGGCTTGGAGGCAAAGTCGTTCTTGATGTCGTTGCAGCTGACCAGGGGCATTTCAATGCCGGCGACGGGGTTGCCGGGGCCATAGTTGAACCTGTCGCTCGAGGGCTGGACGCATATGTTGGTGGGCACGGGAACGACCGAGGTCTGCGAGACAGCGGGGATAGTGGACGTGGTGGCGACGCAGGGAACGACCGTGGTGGTGGACGAAGGGGCCGCGGTACCAGAGGGCGCGTTGTTCTTGACACAAGAAGCCTTGGAGCACTTCTTGCCCTGGCATGAACCGGTGCAGTAAGTCTGAACGCCAGAGCACCACGAGTTGAAGTCGAAGCAGTTGAGGGCAGCAGGCCAGCCAGCGTTCTGGAAGCACGAGCTGACGAGCTTGGCGCACGTCTTGTATGCTGTCTGGCAGGTGGTAGCATCCTGGAAGTCGGGCAGCGAGGGCGCGCACCAGTTGCCGCACTTATACTCGCAGTCTGAAGGGAGGACGACGGTGTTGGTGCAAAGGCCGCCGGCTGGGACAGTGGCGCTGGAGGATGTCTGAGCGGACGTGGTCGACGTGGTGGACGGCTTTGCAGGAACGGGCGTGGTGGTGGTGGTGGAAGACGTGGTCACGACGAGCTTACCTCCACCGGCAGGAGGAGCAGGATAACCAATGGTGGAAGTGGTAGAGACAGAGTTGGCACCGTTACCGCCGATACCGCCATTGCCACCACCGTTGGCAGCAGGTGCAGTTGTCGAAGAGGAAGAGGCAGCGCCGTTGGCACCATTACCACCATTGCCTCCGCCGTTGGCAGCAGCAGCAGTGGTCGAAGAAGAAGCAGCGTTGCCGCCATTACCGCCGATACCGCCGATGCCTCCTCCATTCGCCGCTGCAGAAGTCGTCGAAGACGAAGAGGCCGCGTTACCGCCGTTGCCTCCGTTGCCGCCAGGGCTTCCACCGTTATTGGCAGCAGCAGCAGCTGTCGAAGAGGAAGATGCAGAACTGCTGCTCATGCCTCCAATGCCTCCGATAACGCCAATAGAAGAAGTCGGGATCCCCACGTAGGTGGGAATGTTCAAGGCGACGCAAGGCTTGAGCGAGAGCAGATCGGTGGAAACGTACAAGTTCAGACGACCGGCACCACCACACATCTGGGAATTGTCACCGTTGCAGGGGACGTTGCACTGCGAGGGATCCACGGCGATGGTGTCGTTGGCAATGACCTGGGAGCACCAGCACTCGCCGCCGTACTCCGTGCCGGCCATGGGGTAGCCGTTGTCGTCGCAGGCTTGGAGACAGTTTTGAGGCGTCATGGTGCTGCCGTCGAAGTTGGTAGTGGCCCAGTCGGAGACGGACCACGAGAGAGCGCGGCCCTTGGAGGACGTGTCGGTGTAGCAGCCGAGAGACTTGAAGGAGCCGATGGAGACGGAGCCGGCTTTGAAGGTCGGGTCGGACCACACAGAGAGCTGGTTGTCGCCGCCGCAAGTCTCCGAGTTGTTACCCGTGCAGGGATACGTACACTGAGACTCGTCGAGCTGGGCGCCGCGAACGGTTGCGCCGCAGTAGCAGACGCCCCAGTACTTGAGACCGGCGTAACGGAAGCCATTACCTAGGGGGGAGGATGTTAGTCTACTTGCTGGATGTCGTTGTGGAAGATAGGGGAGGGACTCACCCTTGCACTCGGCAACACACTTCTCAACCGTCATGGCCGAAGTATCCTGGCCGGAGCGGTACACAAGGGCGCTGGGAGTACCCGGGTCGGCGAAGCAGCCCGAGTAGACATAAGGCTGGAAAGGGTTGAGACAAGACGGCAGCTCGATGTGGTGAGCCTGCGTGGCTTGTATGAGAGCGATAGTCGCAACTGCGACGAGGGAGCGAAGAGACGGCATCGTGTTGGATGCTGTCTAGTATCTTGATGCTGGAGTCTAAAGAAAGAAGAGACAAGGCAGCTATCAGAGTTTGGAGGGAAAGTGGTAGTCCAGGCCCAAGTAAGAAACAGAAACAAGTAGCCAAAGAAAGCCGAAGAAAGCTAGGAAGCCCGAGGAGCCAAGAAGCTGAAGAAGCCGAAGAGGGAGTGTGATGGATAGATCTGGAGAGGAAAAGAAGTCGTGGAAAGACGACGAGCCGTGGATATTTATTCCTCACGTCCTCATCTAGGGCAACTTACCATGCTTAGCTAGTAGGTACTGAACTTGCTCTGAACAAGATCTCGGCTCCTAGCCCAGGCCCGTCCATCGACGCCTCTGCAAGACTGGGCTCTGTAAGATCGGATTCGGGGCTACCGCTTCCATCTCCATCTCCCATCTCCGTGGACGAACGAATCGAATACTACTAGGCACTTCCGCCACGATGTTCCCAGCCTGACAGCGACAGTGACAGTGACGGCCTGGCCGGCCCAGCAGTACGCCGACAGCGCGAGGGCCCGCCGGTCCAGCGCCACGGACGCCGCAAAGGGGACGCCGACCCCGTGAGGTGAAGGCTAAGCTGCTCGAGGCGCTGTATGACCACTCGGTCGAGAGCAGCAGCAGAGTGACGGCGGGAAGGATGCTGGGCTTGATGGGCGGCGTTCGCATGGGGAAAGGACTTGGCCGTACGGGGCCAGCCTAGTAGTCGTAGTAGGACAGTCGGAAAAGAAGTGACGGAGTCAGTAGTAGTACGACGTAGTAGTAGTAGTAGTAGTAGTAATAGAGTACCTGCATTAGTGGACCTGACAGGTTCCATCCCATGTCACTCAGTGCTCGATGCACGTGGAAGATCTGGACGCAGAGCACCGAGAAGGGGTCTACTGGATCTAGATTTTTAAATTCCGTCTAGGAGCGGAAGTGGCGTTTTGCATGCTTTCCCCTTTGGGCCATCCTCATTGGGCTGTGGGCTGGAGGACGAGATATGGGTTTGACGCATGGGGCTTGCGGCATGATCAGTACTACTCGTATGTATAATCCCAATGACGGGCTATTGATGGTTGGTGAGTAAACAGGATGAGGCATCACTTTACAAAGGAAGAAATTTGGATAATACGTGTATTCTCTCATGTATCAGATGCGATTTACATGAGGTGCCAAGTCCGTCGAGCTCAAGAAGAATGACATCTCCCTGTCTCACTTACCATCCGATCTCCCCATACCAACACCGCCACTACCTTAAACCCGTAGATCCCCCTTTGATCATCAACATGCATCTCTCTCCCGCCCCATCTCAACACCAACCGGACATTATTAACCTCTGCAATCCCGCACCCTCCAACACCACTCCGATCTCCCCTAAACCCTCCATCCGCTCCCATCCTGTCGGGGCTGGCTAGCTGTTGTGCCCCGGAAACCGCAGCAGCCGAATCGGGGCATGCCAAACGCGAGTCACGCAAGCAACGCCCAAGCCCAGAACAGCTGTCGCCACCGGATCGTCGGGAGGGTTTGCTCTGGAGAGTACGAAATAGAGGGTCGCTGCGCTTGGCTCCAGCGAGGTGTTGCAGACTAGTCGGCGCTAGGCGGGCCTTTTCTGATGAAAATTAAGAATAGAGTTTTGTCACTTTTACCTAAACTACTATAGGTCTTTTGGGCTTTGGGCCTCGGAAGAATAGGTGCGTCAACCAGGGCATATTCTGCTTAGTCTTGTTACATGTATGTTAAATATGATATCCATGGGCCACTGTAGGGTATTCAAGGTGAGTTGTCAAACCATTAACACGTATTTGCATTGAGTATACTTGACATGGCTGATACCTTTGCCAATATTGCTCAGTAACTTAATTCTTCTCTTGACTATTGAAATATTGCATCGCGGTTTCGTCGGTTCACTAATCAAAGTAAATCACAACCCTTCAGAAACCATCGGGAAACCCTTTCTGTAGCTTAACGCCTCCTTCTAAACGTTCCCCCATCTCAACCACTCTTGGGTAGATTCCCCTCACGCCAGCGCCATTAAGCTTTCATCAAGATCATCTAACGTTGCAAAGTTCCCAGGAACGGTCGGGCACCATGAAAACCTTTTCGCATTTTCCTGTTCTGTCAGCCGTCCCTTTCCTAATGTGATGCCGTGACCTATGAGGCTCGCTCCAGCTTCCAGTCATTTCAAATACTTGGACCCAGTTGAAACCCAATCGGCCTCATCCGTGGGTTGCGCTAACTCGGTGCTGTTTACCCTCTCCATTCAACTTCAGAGTTAAACTTAAATGCACTGGGCCGGGTTGGGCTGGATTGAGAATCATCGCCCGAGTATCCTGAGGCTTGGTGAACGAGAGGGAGTTGGTGATCCACGGAGCACACATCATGCAGTTCACCAAGAAGAAACGGGATAGCATACACGCCGTAGATGCAAATGTTCCCTGGAAACGATACAGTAAGGGTCAAAATAGTCCATATCAAGATACCACATGGTAGATCATTACAATTAATCATGGAACTTTCGCAATATGTCATTGGCAACAGTGACACTCGTGTACTCGCAATACGTACTACTTTTCTGTCCATTCTGGTGTCCTAAACCCTCAGATGCAGGAGATTAGACTGAGCTCTAGAGTACAACCATCTCCATGTGCAACCATCCGATCCCGATAACGCCTATGCAAATCGCAACAACAAAATGTATTTGGCTCTGCCACTACATCCATCCCTCACTTCCCTCAAGCCTTGTTCCTCATGTGAGGAGGAACCCACTTGCCGGGCGCACGAGACGACTGGAGAGGCTCCGCTGGAGGAGCCGGAGACTGCGTTCGCTCGCTGTCGCCGCCGCGGCCAGAAGCACTACGCTCCATCGGCGCACCCCGTGTCCCGAATCCTCGGGCTGGAGGCGCAGCCGCG
>JAANBC010000540.1:0-21842 GCA_014621405.1 Stylonectria norvegica | reverse complement strand
AGCTCCTACTCGCCCCCCCTACGTCAATAAACCACCACCATCGACAGACACATCTCCAGCCAGACATCCATCGCCATCGCCATGGTTGACCGACCGAACAAGCCCTCGGCCCTTACGTCGACCCCCGCTGCGCCGCCGCAAGCCCAGATCGACATCACCCACAACCACTCCCAAGTGTCGGCCGTCCTACCCACTGGCGAGAGCGTCGAGGTCCTGCTGCATGGCGCCACCGTCGTGAGCTGGAAGGATGCCGCCGGCGCCGAGAAGCTGTGGGTGAGCGAGACCGCCAGCTTGGACGGCAGTGCTCCTGTCCGCGGCGGCATCCCCATCGTCTTCCCGGTATGTCTATAATCTATCCCACAAGCCCCCTTCGTGCGTCCCCGTTGGCTATACCAAGTCCTCTTTCTGACGTTACGGCAATGACTTTAGGTCTTCGGCTCCGCCCCCGATCACGAACCCACCTCCAAGCTCCCCCAGCACGGCTTTGCGCGAAATTCACGATGGGAGTTCCTCGGAAAGTCTACCAGCGAGGGCTCCAGCTCCAGTGTCAAGCTTGACTTTGGCCTTTCCTCGAGCAGTCTGAGCGAAGAGACCCAGGCTCTTTGGCCCTACAAGTTCGGCCTGCTGTATAGCGTGACACTCGATCGTGATAGCTTGAACACCACCATAGTGATTACCAACGAGGGTGATGTTGCCTTTGATTTCCAGACACTCCTGCACACCTACTTCAGGGTCAAGGTACGGACTCCAACTCCCATGCTGACAAGTGGCTAGTGGCTGATATCTCCCCTTTTAGGACATCACCTCAGTCGAGGTCTCTGGCCTCGAGGACTCTCCCTACCTAGACAAGGTTGCCAACTCCAAGGAAGAGACCCAGTCTTCACTCGTGACCTTTTCCGGCGAGACAGACCGCATCTATACCCCAGCCAAGGGCCCCAAACACCCAGTTGTCATTTCCGAGGGCGGCGCCGAGCGCTTCCGCATCGTCCGAGACAACCTCGACCAGGTAGTTGTGTGGAATCCCTGGGTTGACAAGTCGGCCGCCACCAAAGACTTTTCGCCCAAGGACGGGTGGAAGAACATGGTTTGCGTGGAGCCCGGCAGTGTCAAGGGATGGCAGAAGCTGGAGAAGGGTGACGCGTTTGAGGCGGCGCAGTCCATTTCTCTGCCCTGAAGGTTTCGGGCGCTTGGGAAGCTGTGACACGTATGTGATGGACTACAGGACACATGATATGGAATGAATCATGTGCGCTCAAAGGGCGAACTTGTGAGCAAGAATCATGTGAGGATAGCGAGACTCCATGGCAAGCTAGCAGGAGCGGTTAAATGTGCAAATGGTAGCCAACGATAAATGTGGTATACGATTTTCTCGCGAGACAATTCCTCCATGTGGTTGCCGCACCGATTTTTACGCGCCTTCAAGAACGTTCCCAAACACTCTGATATCCTAGGTTCCATTTCTCATCCGAATTCCCCCTTGCCGCTTTCAGGACGCCTGCTCTCTCTGCTCCTGCGAAAAGTGATCGGCCACCAAGAAAGCCAGCTCCAGTGCCTGCTTCTCGTTCAACCGCGGATCGCAGAAACTCGTGTAATTGGTGGACAAGTCGTCCTCGTCCAGCCCCTCGCTGCCGCCCAGACACTCGGTGACGGCATCGCCGGTGAGCTCAAGATGCATGCCGCCTAGATAGCTGCCCTGCTCCTTGTGGATGCGCAGCGTCTCCTGCAGCTCGCGGTAGATGTCGTTGAAGCGGCGCGTCTTGATGCCCGTAGGCGTCGACAGCGTGTTGCCGTGCATGGGGTCGCACTGCCACACCACGCATCGTCGGTACTCGGAGTCTTCGACGGCCCGGATGTGCTGCGGGAGCAGGTCGCCCACGCGCGCGGCGCCGTATCGCGTGATGAGCGTGATTTTGCCCGGCTCGCATGACGGGTTGAGCGTGCGCAGTAGGGCGAGCAGGTCGGCTGTTGGTGTGCTGGGACCGACTTTGATGCCGATGGGGTTGGCGATGCCGCGGAAGAACTCGACGTGGGCGTGGTCGATCTGGCGCGTGCGGTCGCCGATCCAGATGAAGTGCGCCGACGTGTCGTAGTACTCCTTGGTGGGCTCATCGTCGGCGGGCGCATCGTCGGTGCTGGTGACGACGCGGGTGGGCGTGTAGCCGCGGGCTGGGGGCTTCTCCAGCAGGCGCGTCAGGGCCTGCTCGTACTCGAGGAGGAGGCCCTCGTGGCTGGTGAAGAGGTCGATGGTCTCGATCTCGCCGGGGCGGGCGTTGATGACTTGCAGGAAGCGCAGGGTCTGCTGGATGCTGCTGGCGATGGCCGAGTACTTGTCCTTGAGGGCTGGGTCGCGCACGTGGCCGAGGCCCCAGTCGAGGGGCCGGTGGAGGTCGGCGATGCCGGAGGCGATGGCGGTGCGGATGTAGTTGAGGGTTGCGGCGGAGTGGTGGTAGGCTCTGTTGAGTGTAAGTCATGGTGTATAAGGTAGGTAGGTATAACCATGTAGTAGATGTAGAACTCACTTGACGAGGCGCTGGGGGTCAATGTCTCGCTCGTCCAACTGGTAGCCGTTCAAGATATCGCCCCTAAAGCTCGGAATCTCCTTTCCGTCGACAATCTCCGTCGGGCTCGACCGCGGCTTCGCATACTGTCCGGCCATCCTGCCGATGCGGACGACGCGCTTGTTGGTGCCCCAGATGAGGACGACGCTCATCTGCAGCAGCAGCTTGATCTTGGACTCGATGGCGCCCTGCTCGCAGTAGTCGAAGAGCTCGGCGCAGTCGCCGCCCTGCAGGAGGAAGGCTTTTCCCTGGGCGACGTCGCGCAGATGCGCCTTGAGCGCGAGGATCTCGTTGGGGTGGACGATGGGCGGCAGCCGCGTGAGCTCGGCGAGGGACTTGGTGAGCTTGGCGGGGTCGGGGTAGTTGGAGGCTTGTTTGATGGGCTTGGATTGCCATGTGGACGGTTCCCAGGAGGAAGGGGAGGCCATCTTGAGGTGTTGGTTGATGTATACCCGGTTTTTGGTGATGGTGATGTTGGTGTTGAGGGGAGAATTAGATGAATGAAAGCGGGTGAGTGACAGATGAGGTGAGACGTATTACGGTAATAAGACAGGATGCAGCCGAGAGCCAAGAAAATAGAATGAAGAATAATGGAACAGTTTTAGAGTTCCGAGAACCACTCCCCTCTTTTTAAAGTAAAAAAGGATGATATTCGCAAAGTGAGTCACGGCTTCAAGTCCCCCAAAGTCTCAAGTTGACAAAGAACAACCCCCCGTCGAAATTATAGTGTAGCTCCGAAAAAAGGTTGCGAGCTGCCCGACTAGGACTTCAATTGGCGAATCAATAGCCACAGGGCTCATGGTGGTCTGTTTCGAAAGCGGGGCTTTAATGGATATCCGTCTACATATATCTACATTGTGGGGCCATCATCCAAGCTATTGAGTGTTGTTGTAAGTCCATCAGAGCAATAAGGGAATGTTCATCAACTTGGATTCTATCTCATCTTTGCTCTAAATGATATTTGCATCATGTATTTTTGTTGAACTGCTAGTAGAATGCTGTGGATGCCAATAACTGCTCAATTAACCTGTGCATGTATTGCTTCAAGCGGTGTTACTGTTATCATGAATAGAGTAGTTCATTCAAAACCTCTGTAATTCGCGACAACAGATTTCGAAGTCAGACTCAAGTGTTTACATGAACCCCATGCGAGATGAGGACCTGGTTGTCAAACTTTCCGATATTACAGGTAGCTTCAGCCTTGAAGTCGAGGGTAGACAATACAGACTTACTTACATATCAGTCCTTGTCCAAGACACTCCGAGACTCCGCCTAACAAAATCCCCCACCACCACCTATCGTCCCCACCTTCAAGTTTCCACCTGCACCTCCACCTCTCCAACCTTCAACACCAACTCTCCTCCTCCCAACTACCAGCATTTCCTCTCTCAACGACAACTCCGCCTCCAACCACAGCCAAATCCAATTACCCCATTACCGGAACCATGTCGGAAGCCCAACCCCCACCGTCCACGAAGGCGCCCACGACGCCGAAGTCGACACCCCCCCGACCGCCAAATCCCGCCGAAGACCGCAAGGCCGCCTCAGCCCTCGCCTCGCTCGACGCCGACGACGCCTCCAACTCCCAGAGCAAGCTCGTCGACGAAGACGCCGTCCACAACGCCATCAAGAGCCTCGGCGGCGCCAAGCCCGCCGCTGCTCCCGCCGCCGCCCCGAAGAAGAACGTCAAGGTCGATGCCGCCGACGTGGCCCTGTTGGTGGACGAGCTCGATCTGAGCAAGATCAAGGCGACGGAGATGCTGAAGAGCCATGATGGAGATGCTGTGGGGGCGATGAAGGCGTTTATTGGAGTGTAAAGATAGCTCAGGGTAAAAAACTACGATCAAGGCGGAGGCGCAGAAAAGCAACGGACGAGGAGGTCCTAAGAGGTAAAGTATGCACAAGGCACCTCGCGGGAGCAGCACCATGTTCGCCGACTTCTCACGGGCGTACATCCGCCGGGCTTGCCTCCGTCCTCGATCTCGACCTCCCAGCCTCTTCACCAGGTCTTGAGGATAAAGGCTTTAATCGCGATGCATTATTGGTATCACGAGACATTGGGCGAGCTATAGAAACGAGATCCTTCAACAGCAGTTAAGGGAAATCGTCCACGGTTGGGAATATTCGAATCGATCGACTACAGGCATAGATTACGTTTCGTTGGACGCACCACGAGAGATATCCGTGGATGCAAAGGCAGTCAAATCGAGAAGAATTGAACATTTCTCCAAACCACAGCGCTCCTCTCTGATTCGAGCAAGCCTCAACGTGGTTGAAGTCATCTCGATCACTCGTGAGCATCATGACAGCACACAACTCATAGATCAACACGGAAGATTCAAGATCAAGATGAAAGATCATTCAGTGCACTGGCAAGCAAGCAAGCACCCGTATATCTGCGCCATTGGTATCCATACAACAGTTTCAAAACACCACTTTAAACGCCAATCCAACCGGTCCATGTTTCCACCGGTTCCTTAAACCCATCCGGAAAAAAACGAGTGTCTTGCCAATATCCTAGCCAAGTCCACGCCCCCACCAATGCCAGATCTTATGCAAGTTGTCACCCTGACATCCGTGGATGCCAATCTACTTCCAGGCGCGTGCCAACGGACTGCCAACCTTGGGCGCAAACTGCAGACTCTTGCGTCGCACAGCCATGAGCCTTATGAGCACCTGCTCATCCTTGTCGTGGCTCAACACGCCCGCGCCCATGTCGTGGAAAGGATTCGCTTTGGGCGGGCAAGTTCGCATAAGGAGCGCCTGGTTGGCGGGCGAGTCGCCAAAGTCCTCATCGTCATCTTCTGCTGAAGGCGTCTCGGGCCCGAGGTTTGCTGCGTATCTGGCGATGGCATCCGGGGCGGGAGTCTTGGGAACGGGCGTGATGAAGGCACTCGTCCACTCGTGGTCCTCCATATCCTCGTCATCCGCTTGGTCTGAAGGCGTGCGCATCCAGGCTGTGCTCTCGCGACGGTTCATCGGCGTGTTTGGGGCCGTCTGGTTGTCGCGAGACTGGCTACCCTTGACAGGGCTGCTGATGAGAGTGCCGTTGAGGTTTGCCAGAGCCCTAGGCTCCATGCTCTTGCGACGACGAGCACCACCCCGGGGGACGAGGCTAGTGTCGATGTAGTACGGTGCTTCATCTAGCCATACATTTTCGCGTTCACAGCTAGGTCATGTTAGCGAACAGATACGATGATTCGGGACCATTGGTAAAACTTACTCAAGCACCCAGCTAACCCCGACGCATTGGACCACTCCATTGCTTTGTCTGACCCTCTCCAGCGTCCGCTTTCCACCGTCCTTGTAAACAACATGAGTGATTCCAACTTTATTGGATGATGGCTCGTTGTTCGCAGGACCGCTAGGGTTCCAGTTCCACGTCTTCATGCACTTGGCTCCCATTTGGGAAAGGAGCTCCACGAAGATGCTACTGGCGTCGGCGCCTTCGCTGGTGTGCACATCTACGAACACGACAGCGCCCCGAAGCATAGCCGGGTCAATATCGCGTCTAGGAGTTCTCGCAGGGGTGCCGATCGATGACCAGAGATCAGACTTGGCTGGCGTGACTGGTGCAGGCGTGGCAGGGGCCGAAGAAGGTGCCTCAAACTGAATCGCGGGCAAGCTCTTCCGCTCCTTCATGGGTGAGTAGGAGATGACCGTGGCGTTTCTAGCGAGACCATTCGGCCGCTTTGGAGCGACACGTGAAGCACTATAGCTTCGCTTCTTCATAGGGCTGGGAGTCGACTCATCGGCAGGCTTCAGGGGGACCTTGGTCGTGGTGTTGAAAGCCTTCATGACAGGCCTGACTGGGGTCATGGGTCCCGAGTAATGCGAGACCAACATGGCTGGGTCGACGGGGACCTGGTTCTCGTCTCCGTACTCCTGACTCGCCTCGGAAAGGGTATCGTCAAATGCCTGGGCACTGGCCACATCCTCGAGCTGATCAGGCTCCAATAGAGACATCTCGTTGGCCTCGTGAGCTAACGCAACGTCTTCCTGAGTGACAGCAATGTCGTCAAATGTCGGTTCCTCAACGCCGTCGTCTTTGTTGTTGTTCTCGAAGACGGACTCGTAAATGGCCTCGACTTCATTTGCCACAGCTTCGTTTGCTACAGCTTGAGCTTCGATTGCCACAATCACAGCTTTGTCCGCCGCTGCATCGGCTTCATCTGCTGCTGCTACAGCTTCATCTGCGATGGCCTCTGCAAGTGCTACTGCAGATTCCTCTCCTTCAGTATTGGACCTAATCGACATTTCATCTTCGAAGAACCGCTCCACAACGGGAGACCCATCAGAACGGAGAGCTGTAGTTGTCTCGGTGACCTGGGTAGAGGCTGTAGCTGCCATCTTGATAGGGCTAGTTGCCGCCCAAGAACCAAACCGCTCAGCCAAGGCAGTGAAGTTGCTCATCGAGACGCGGGATGACCTTGTCTGGGTGTGAATAGCCTCATGAGTATGAGGGGTTCTGTGGCTAAACGGATTGGGCGTTGCTGGTGCGTTGTTGGTGGGAGATGCCAGCTCGTCCTCGGAGTCAGAATCCATATCGTGGCAAGGATCCATGTCCTTCTCTCGAAGCTGGAACATCGGGTTCTGTAGATGGCTTGGCGATTGAGCTGGACTAGAGCCGGCAGATTCTGGTTCTTCAGCGGAGTCTTCGGACTCGGTATCAGCTTCATCAATCACCATCGGGTCCTCGATATCCTCGACGGGCGCTGAGGGTTCTTCGATAAGCTCCATATCATTGGAGGGACCATCCTGCTCGTCCTTGCTTTGCTCTACAAACTCGGAGACTTCGTCGTCAAGCGGTTGATTTTCCTCAGTGTTGACTTCTTCAGCAATTGTCATGTCTTTTTTGAGAGCTGGGTCGGCATAGCGAGGCAAGACAGCAGACAGTCGGCCCGGAAATTGCAAGCTCTCGATCGGCTTGCTAAAAAGCTCCTCGTCGAGGCCATCCAGCTCATCAATGGGCTGGTCTTCCATCATGAGCTTCTCCGAGGGCCGACGGAGCAAGGCGGGTGTCGGGGTTGCCATTACCAGCGGCTTCATGGCTGGTGAGCCGTTGCCATCGGGAAGATCCCGTTGTCGAGGCTCTGTGAGAGGCTTCATTCCCGGAAACGAGCGCTTGGCAGGAGAATGGAGTAATGAGGCCTTCATGGCCGACTGGCTGTGTTGAGTCTTCATTGTCGACCCGAAGTTAAGGCCTTTGATGGGTGACTGAGGTCGCTTGGCAGCAGACTGAAGGAGCGAAGCCTTGAAGGGCGACGTCTCTCCCGACTGTCCAGCTAAGCTGTTGGCTGATTTCATGACGGAACCTGGAAGTTGGACGGGGCCGATGCGTTTAGCAGGCGACTTCATTGTGTCCTTGAACGGCGACGCAGGCATGCGCTTAGCGGGCGAGCCCAAGACGACGGTGCTGTGGCGAGGAGGGTTCAGAGCGGCATTGACGACGATGGTCGATTCGGCAACATCGTCGAAGAGCGCTGAGTTGTTGATCTTGGCGCTCGGCGGCTTGATCGGGTTCTTCTTCAAGGCTTTGACTGTCATGGTCTCGCCGGCGAGTTCGTCCTCGGAGTCGTCTTTCGAAACTGGCATCTGGGTCACCTTCTTAGGGCTCAGAGGCTTCTTATCTGTCGTACCTGTCGAGTTTGCACCCCCTTTGGTGGCTCGGGTAGCCGCAGCTGTTCCCCGTTTCGCTGGACGCCCACGAAGCCCAGTGGCTCCCGGCTCCTTTGTCTTGACTGGCGGCTCGATGTTCTCCTTGTCTGGTTCCTGGAACTTGACCGTCTTCTTGACGGCGGGCTTCGCGGCGGCAGCTACCTTTGATGTCGTTCCAGCTCGAGCGCGGGTTGTCTTCTTGACGGGCTCCGGCGCTAGCTTGGCTTCGATCTCGGCCTGTGCTTCTACCACCACCTTTCTAGGTCGGCCCCGAGTTGCCTTGACTGGGGCTTTCACGGCTTCTTCTTTAGATGGTTCTGTTGCTGTTGCTGGCTCTGTTGCTGTTGCTGTCTTCTTGGCGGCTCTGCCTCGTGTGGCTCTGGCAGGCGGCTCGGGCGCCGGTTCTTCGACCTTCTTTGGCCGGCCCCGTGCCCTCCGTGTGGTTGTGACTTCTCGCTCCGCCTCTTCCTCGTCCTCTTCGTGCTCGTCGGCTCTCATCTTCCGCTTGGCGGCAGTGCTTTTGGTTCCCGAAGTTGCTGAGCTCTTTGCCCGGGCGGCAGCTGTGACGATCTTGGCTGTCTTGAGTGCCGGCTCGCTGGCCTTTGCGGCGGCCCGCGCACGCGTCATTCTCTTGGGCGGCGACTCCATGGTTGTGGCGAGCGATTGCTGTTGCTGATCGGGAGATTTGTTGGTGGTTAGTAGAAAAGAAGAATTAGGCAGGCGATGTTTACATGGCGTTGCTGTCGAAATGTTGATGCGAGAGGCGTCATGCTTGGGCATTGGCTGGGGCTTTTGTTGTGAGAAGTCGTGTTTGGCGACGTTGCTCGGCAACGAAGCCCCGCTCTTACGTCACGCTGCCGAACACGTCGACTCACCGTAACGTTTACAGGCGTGTCTATGTTATCCAATATTACGGTAGGGACCTTATTCAAGTATTCAATTAATCAAGTAAACAACACAAACGAATCGTCTGGTTTAAGTCAGTTCCATGCGAAGTACAAACCAACTATATCAAACGATGCGTGCATCCTGCATATGATAACTGATGGCAGAGTCTCTCTCTACAACTTGGTGACGAATGGCCATGCCAATTTGCCCTCGAAGTTTCAAATCATTGATATTAGATACAATTAATGCCTTGCCATAGCTGAGTTTCTACTCCTGAAGTCACAGGACGTAGTGATCGTGCTGTGTGAAACAAATACGCTGTTCAAGGCTCCTCGAAGTTTAACGAGAAGCCAATTGACCGTGCGAAAAGCTCCCGCACAGTCTCGCTGCCTACACTGATCGCAAAACAACCACCACACTCTACGAAGCCAAACACATCAAGATAGGTATCTATATGTACTGAGTATGTTTTCCAAAGCTCATTTTTTAGTTCACGACAAAGCCCGCTAATGCATCTTCTTTCTACCAAACTTCAATGGCCAGTGATTCTCCACTACATCCCTCGCCTGGGTTGAGCAACCTCCCCGCCGAGATCATCAGAATCATCTGCTGCAAACTATGTCGTCACTGCGAGTCTACCGACTTCGCGAAAGACAATCATAATTATGAGTACGACCCGGCAATCGGGCAAAAAGCACTCATAGCCCTTAGCAAAACATCGAGGCTTTTCCGCGACATCGCCCAGCCCATCGCCCATCACCGCCTAGGCAATGCAAGCTACAAGTGCGTCAAACTGGTCCGCACGCTGGACGAGCGACCCGATCTGGCCGCTCAGACCCGAGAACTTGACCAAGAGCATCTCGACGGTGACGCCTGGGGCTGGCTGGACGATGAGGATGACTTCGAGTACATCAAAAGTGTGGCGCGGAAGCTTGGCCTGGGTGATACCTGTGATCCAAACTTCGACAGCGCAGCTGCTGACGACTTGACCCCGGTCGAGTTCTTTTTCGAGTTTCTCATTGCCATGCTCCCAAATGTCACAAACTTGCGTGTATTACTCGAAGACGAGGGCAATGATCAGGGGAATACCTACATCCACCTGAAGACGCGTTCGTTGCACCACGGCCGCGAGGCTACTGCCCTGCCTCACCTGCGAAGCCTTGTACTGCAATGCAACAGGCCCTGGGGTATGTTCTTCTCTAATCCTGCCATCGATGTGATTCTGTCTCTATCACCCAAACTGGAGCACCTTTCTATCGGCCTCAACAAAGGGTTGGAAGGTCCACGTGCCGGCCATCTATTTCAGATACCGCCTAGCCCTTACCTTCGCACCATCCACCTCCAGGACTGTGCCCTAGAAGATGACGAGCTGGGCGGGTTATTCATCCAACTGCTCGTTCGTCATGCCCCCAATCTAGAGAAGTTCTCTTACGAATCCCAGTATGCATATATTGGAGAACATATTAGAAAGCACCTGTCGACTGAGAAGTTCATCCAATGCCTTCATCCCGTCCAAAAATCACTCAAATTTATTGACATCAATTTGATGCACCATTCGCTCAACTCGACTCCCTCCGGAGTCATCAAAAAGGGTGAATTGGTCTCTTTCACGGGACTAGAGACGCTAAAGTTGGACGACACGGGGTTTTGTCGGCATCGCTGGGCTGCTGGCGGGGAGAGCACGGCCAAGCTGGAGGCAAAGTGTCTCACGGACAGCATTCCCAAGAGTCTCAAAACGCTTCACGTCAGGGTATTTGATGAGTCGGGTGCTTGGGCAGATTTGGCGCATTTGGCCGATAGCGCGGGCCAGTTTCCCAACCTCCAGCGCGTCAACGTTGATGCCATACACCGCATGCATTGTGGCATAGAGTTGAAAGAGTTCAAGCGGACTGCAAAGAGGGAAGGCAAGCTGCTCAGGGGTTTATTCGCAAAGACCAATATCCGGTTTACCATATTCGGGGGGAGGGACTATGGGGGCATGCACGAACTCTCAACGTGAATGCGGGCTCCATGCTTGCAAGATAGCCTGAGTAGGATTTGGATTGCGTTAGTATAGTCTATCTATATGTCTGCTATTCGTTTCAAGCTGGTCGGCGCGTAAACAGGCAAGACGGTGTGTCCTGAATTATTTGACCAAGTTTCGTTAGCCTTTTCGTGATACCGATACATATTTCCACTCCTGAGCAGTGATATCAAGCTTTGAGTTAGCATGTTGGGTCTCAACATATGTTGTATGCGCCCCTCGACCGCCAACAAAACACCATATCAGAGATGCGCTCTCCAGCGCCTTAGGTGGCATCGGGCGATCGACTGGTCAAACTGTAGGCCAACTCTGTCTCCCTCGACTCTTCAACTACCAGGGCCTGCGTGAGTCTCCGCGAGTCTGAGCTCTGGGTAGGTCATCTAGCATCAAACGCCTGACTAGCTAAAGTCTGTCTCGCCCATTTCAAATCGCGGCTCGGAAGCCTCGAGCTCGCCCGAGTTGGGATCTGGACGTTGCATACAAGCGACAGCCTTCCTGCTCTCGACCGAGGTCATCGGCTTTCAGTGGCGGGATGTGAAAACGCCATATCTGGCGTACGATGAGGAGGTTCATTTTGAACCATCATTGAAGCCCGGCTGTGCTTGTATCTAGAGGCAAATGAAAGCGGAATATTGTCGTCTTCCGCAAGCATCGTCTTGCGTCATACGTGTTGTCCATGTGTTACCATTGGGCGATGGCCCGTACCGATGGTCCGAGGCTATGCCCCTCGATTGTGTAACCGTTGACATACACTCAAACTCAGCAGATACCGGTACCTAGGTAGTGTAAATCTGGTCTTTGACTCGCTGATGGAGGTTTTGCTGAGCTGCCTTTTTCGGGCGATGCAGTTCTTAGTGGGTCGCTTCGCTCGAACGCCAGAGTTTCGGTGGTTTTCTTCTTTCCTCAAAGGTCGGTATCATATCGCACCGGTCCAGGACGGCATCCCGTTGCCCTCGATTCCTGCTTTTAAGCCGGAGTCGCTCATCTCCATAATCCCATACATGTCCCAGGACAGGTAATTCTGCAGGTCGCTCAGATCGACTGCATGGTTGCCCATGTGCGATGAAGGCGTGCCACCAGTTGGTGTGTGCAACGCGACGGGCTGCTCATGCTGAAGACCCGATCGTGTAGGGCTCTCTTGTTGCTGACGGCTTGCCCCTGCCCGGCCCATCGATGGGCTCTTACTATGTCCCTGCGAGATACGCTGCTGGGCCTGTCTCTCGTTCATGTCCTTGCGGGCCAAACGATACAATGACAGCCCCAGGGCATCATCGGGGATACTTTGTGCAGGGCTACCGGGGGCGGCAGTAGATCTAACGATTTGGTCAGTAGATTCCAGTAATGCATTAAAGCATGAACCTACCTATCGGCGTCTTCAGGGGCATCGCTCATAACCTCATCGGGAGAAAAGCTTCGGCGGATCTTTTTGAGCCAACGGTCGGTAGTGGTGGCCTATAGGAATTGTCAACGCAAGCCCAATGCATAAAGCATAGATTTCACTCACGAGAGATTCTGCAAGGGGAAACAGCGAGGACATGGTTCGCAGAATCTTGGTGTTGCTCTCCACCGCATTGATAGCATCTTGAACCAGGGTCTCGGCATCAGGCCTAGTAAGATCCAGCAGCCGAGCAATGTAATACAGCATGACTCTACTACTGTCATACGCAAAGCATGGGAGGAGACTGTCAGCGAGAAAACGCATTCCATGCTGAACAGCTTCAGCCAGAATGGTCGCGATTTGCTGGGCGTGATAGAAGCAGTCAGCTTGGAGAGATTGAAGGAACTCCTGCTGATTAGGAGGGAAGTAGAAAGGCTTTCTCAACTTGAACAGATCCGGCATGGATATTCTGTACAAGTCGAGCAGGTTATGATGGTATGTGCAATGCAGTAGCACCAGCGATCCCAGCTGATCGGATTCGAGACGGGCGTATATCGTGTCTGTCGAGTAGGAGACAAACTCGGGTAAATGTCTCCCCCACGACCGAAGGTCAGCATCGAGCGCAGCAAAGTCGGACTCGGGTAGCCAGGGTGGTGGGCTTGTGTCCAAATGCTTGACGTATCTAATAGCGGAATTAGCAACGTAGGATCGTCCTTTGAAGACCACTATTATTCAAACACACCTAACGACTCGCTTCCAGAGGGTGACGATGCGGATGTAATACGCCATGATACCCATGTTGGCGGCTGGCCTCCGTGGAACAATGGCGGGCGGAAGAAACTGCAAGACGTGTCCAACGCCAAGTGTCTCTGTGACACATGGAATGCGAAGCCTAAAGTTACGCTCGTTGCAGGGAAGCTGGATCTTGATGTCGGCCTCGCGCAGAAGAGTCAACTGATCGACGCCACTGCCCGTCCAGGCATCAAGAATATAGCATGCCCACATGAGGCGTCTCCGGCTCTCCTTTTCTACCGCAGGCGGGGCGGATTCGTTGGCGTCGGCGCAGAGGATGTCTGGGGAAAATTCGACGTTGACTTGCAGGGCGTGGGCCATTCGTACGGCGAGGCCACTCACCATGAGGGCTTGGGTATACTCGCCCAGGCGAAAGTGGAAATCGTACAGCAGAACACAAGTCTATAGTATTCGAGGTTAAACCCGGCAGGAATAATGGGAGCGATGTATATCATAAATCTTGCTTACCATGAGCCTCTGAATGGAGATTTTGCCAAAATTGCTGAGCACAAGATACTCGGCCTTTTGCGCCCACTTGTTTCCTGCGGCGCGAATGAGGCCAGCTTTTGCATCTTGGTCTTCTGCTTCTAGACTGAGAGCATAAAACCTGAAACAAGTGTCAGTTTTGGTATCATTTTCAGGGGTTGTCATTAAGGCTGCCAGTGACTGGAGTCGAGGGTAGTCCGTACTTGGCTCCATGGGCACAGATGATGTGGAGGAGGGCCTTTTCGTCGTCAAATTCAAGACCTTTGTCTAGCTGGCGAGTAAAGGACGGCCTGTGTACGAATGCAAAGCAGCGGAGCGGGTGGATGTTGGCGAAGTAATGATCGACGACGAGGCGGATGTTGTTGGTAGAGGGGAGCTCAGGTGACACAAGCCTGGGGAGATCGGGTAAGAATGTTACAAGTCTGTCTCGGGGGGGGGAAATAAATTACCACGTGTGAATGGATAGCTCATCGTCGTCTGCAAAGTCTACTTGCTGCTGCTTGATAGAGCTGGATTCGCGCGTCTGCGAGGCCGACGGACGGTCGTCGGCCTCTCGGGACTGCATCAAGCTAGGCGAGCTGGAGTCGGCCATGACGACCGACGACGAGCCCTTGGATCGCGAGCGAGAGGCAGAGCCGTCAACGGCAGAGTCAGCGTCAGCGTCACCATCGCCATCGGTAGAAGCTGACGTCGGAGCCTTGCTCAGATTCCGCGCCCAGCGAGGAGCCGAGCCACCGTCGTAGATGCAATCCAGGTCGCGGGCAAGACATCGCGAACACTTCGGGCGGTCGCCGTCACACTTGGTCTTGGAGACGCGGCAGTGGGTGCATGATCGATAAGTGCGGATCTTGCGCAGCGATACAGGCGCCGAGCGATGGCCAGAGCCAGACTTGTTGGAGCCCTCGTCGTCGACGCATTCAAGCTGGAGGCGCTCGCAGTTGCGACAGCCGTTGGGTCGGCCATCGCATTTGACCTGTATAAGGTAAGCTTTGATATCGGGGTGTTGATGAGCACTTCTCAGGCTCTCGAGTCGAGAAACAGAACTCACCTTTCGCGCGCGACACACTCGGCAGCCCATGACGACTAGATTGACCAGGCAAAGAATTATCGCCGTGTGGTCGTGAAGTCGTCAGGTCGCTCGCCCTCCTCCGAGGTGGCCGATGTTGCGATGGATATTCCCATGGCACATGGCGAGCAGCCGATGGCGTGCGAGAGCGTGCGCGCCTTCCACATCAAAAACTCCCCCAATTGGCAAGTTGCGTGGGGCCAACAGCAGGCGGACTTGCCTTAGTAGGCGCCGAGGGGCCGTCTGCCCCCGCCGACCTTCCACCGGGTCGCCGGGGGTGTCTCGGGGGGGAGGAGGAGGGCTTATGGGGGTCCTCTAGGGGTCCTTAGGGGGCCTTTGGGAGTCCATAAGGGAGCCCTGGAGCCCTACGGCGTTCGCTTTCGACAACGGCAAGTGGGCCGACGAAGCGCTTGCAAAAGAAACCGGCCAAATCACGACATCGATATTGCGCCATGATAATCACGCAGAGACACTGGATTTCGTGGGGAAGACGGTTGACATGACCAATTCTTTGCTATTTTTTGCTATTCTTTGCAAGGGGGACTGCCAATTGTCTGAGATGACATGCTATGACGTCTTTTGGAAGTCTCCCCCAAGCTTATTAGCATCGAACTTTTTCTCCCCTACAGCCAGGTCTCTGATGCCATTCCTCACCATGGTCGCAAGTTGACAGCCATCAAACTGCCATGAATGTTTACCAGTGCATCTAAGCTTTGACAGGTAATGTAATACATTCAGGCTTTCTTCTTTGACCTGAAATAAGTCATCGTGTAAGTCTAGTAGTTTCAATTATCAAAAAAGTCGCAACAACAGACATGAAGAGGTTTCGCCCGGGCTCGAACCAGAGACCTTCTCGGGGTGAGCGAGATACCATAAGCAACTAGACGATGAAGCCAGACCTTATCGTCGCCGTCAGGCGGCCATGGTCAGCGTCGAAATCATTCCCGAACGCCGCTGTAGTTGTTGCGGTGGAGGTGGGCTCCTGCTTTGCTAGGTGGTTGGCATTGATTAGAGAAGTTGGAGAGATTCTCTTCAGAGCTGGTTGGGCGACAATTAAGAGTCGACTTGGCAGTTCCCTGTGGAACGAGCCGTCACGGATGTCAAGGCAGTCTCTAGAACGGGGATCGACAGCTGGAATAAACGGTCCATGTCCGCAGCCCGGCGACCCGGTACTGGAATTGCCTATTTAGGCAATCGGCACAACGACCCACCCCCGGCGCTCCGGCCACTCTCTCGGTACTCATTGTGATCAGAAAGTAATCATTCAGTATTATTAGTTTGTTATATTATTATTTATCTTCATTATGGTATTATGTAAAATCTTTTAAACCTCAATAGGCGCACTGTTGATCTACTATTTGCAGTTGCATCGGTAAGCTCTGTTCACCAACCTCCGTGACCTCCGTGACCACCATGACCTCCGTGACCTCCTTGACCTCCGTAGCCTCCATGGCCTCCGTGGTTGTGGTGGTGGTAATTTCGTCCGGGAATCTTATCTGTCGGTGTCGAAATCTCATCTCCGTTATCGACCTCATACGAAATGTCCTTAGATGTGCTCGAGTCGTCCTCGCTCTCGAGCCACTTGGAAAAGCGAGACTGATCGGGATGGGCGTACCCATTAGTCTTCTGCGGGAGCACCTTTGAGCACTCCGTTAGGGTGTTGATGTTGTTGACTCCCAACAGACTCAGGCGAACGTACGCGCGCGCATAATCCTGGCCACTATGTTAGCTTATATGCACCAGTCATTATCGAGGATATGTGCTTACCTGGTTCCAACGACCCTGTCCACCCCGTCCAGCAAAAGCCTGAAACTCGGGCTTCGTCACGGGGTGCTGTGCGAGCGCGATGTCACTGGGGAACTTGTAGACACGAGCAGGCGTGTTCACGCTGCCAATGGTCTCCTCGTAGTACAGCACATCCCACACGCCAGGGGTGCTATCCTGAGGGTCGCCCGCACGCGAGGCGTTGACGAAGTTCTGCTGAGAGGTCGTATGCGCACCGAGCAGGGAGATAAGATCGTGGGGGCTGATGGTCTTGTCCTTGAACAGCTGAATCAAGGACTCGGCATCGGCGTAGACGCTGGGGAGGAGGCCCTCGGGACCGGGCGTGCTGCTGTCTTTGCGGCCGACCCAAGAGCGAACTCGAGGGCCGAGCGGGCACACGACGGTGGCGATGTTGGCACCCATTTGGATGAGATCGGCCACAGTAACAGCTGTGAAGCCCAGCTGGTTGTGCCACTTGTTGTAGACCTGCTGGTACTGGGCACCCATGTTTTGGAGGCCGTTGTTTTCGCCCCGGCTGAGCTCGCCGGCAAGAATTATGGAGCCATCGGCACCACCGCCTTGACTGGCGGTCGCCTGAGACCAAGTTGCCGCGTCGTGGAAGCCCATGCGGATAGCATAGCGCGCCCACTTGGTGCAACGACCTGAGTTACCTTGGAACATCTGAACCAAGTCGTCCGAGATGTACTTCCACACACAACAGGTATCCTGACGGCACTGAGGGCTGTCCCGGCTGGGCACATTCTGGTATTGTGCGGTGCTCTCTGGGTTTCCACGGCCCTGCAGAATATCCTTGACGGCCTTTCCATCGGGCGTGAGTTGGTTGTCGTTGAGGCTTTGAAGATCGCCGAGGAGCTGGAAGGCGTTGAAGTAGTCGGAGCGAGCGGCGAGGTCTTCGACTTCTTTGACGGTTTCGCCCATGCCCGGGTAGGCAAGGGCACCCTGAAGCGGCATGGCCGCGAGGGCGCCGAGGATTTTGGCGGTGATCTTCATATTGAAGCAGTCGACAAGGAAGACAAGTTCAAAAAACAAGCAAAAGAGCGTGAGGTTCAATTACAAGAACCAAGGGGTAAGGATCGTCGGTATAGGATGGAGCGACTTGAAAGAGGGGATCGCCAACTCTAACATCAACTTCGGCGGCAAATAATTCAAGGGGCGCGGGCTTGATATACTACTTCGCACCGTCAATCTACCACTCAGCCAGGCCAGGACAGCCTTGGTAGCCTAGTTGACCGTCGAGGAGCCATCATTTCTCCCCTGTCCGACGCACTAGCTAGCTCGCGGTGAGAGGGCTTCTAGACGAGAGGGACAAGGGAGCTGAGAGCGGGCGGGTTCATCAACTCTCAGAATGAAAAAGCCCATGCTAATTTCCCAGGACGGCCGGCTCCGCGGCCGGGGCAACGCCGCGAAGGTAAACGACAGGGTCAAATTGACGCCGCAGCTGAGACATTTTCCATGGGATGGGCAAGGTAAGTATTGCTAGAAATCATCACTTCGGAACTGCACAACGGGGTTGGTTGGCATTTCGTCGGTTCTATATCTCATAAGCTGGCATCGGGTCATCCTGCTGTCAGGATCCCGATCTCGAGAGGAGAAGGACAGCGGCTTTGAAATGAGCCATCTGGTCGGGCGGACAATATCCACGGTCTCGAACGCCTCGGGCACGGTTTGGCTCAGCTGATGGAGAATTACTCGAGTAGGCTTGGGACGCCGTCGTTGGCTGAGGCTATTTCGAATTATGCCACCATTCTACGGCGGTGCCTCAGGTGCTTCGACTTGGACTAGGGGGACGGGAGTGAAGACCCTAGAATAGTGGGGTTGACGTGTTGCGGGTGCTTTGCTTGATGTCTCGGGACATTTTACGGACAATATGCATGAGTGAAGCTGCGGCTCTGAGAGCAACGGTGGGTAGGATCCGTGATAGCGAGACCAATGATGCACGTGGAGTTTTCGTACACGGCGAGATCGTCCTCCCCTCGCCTCGTCCTCTCCTCTCCTTTCGATTTCGCATCAAAACACCAACATGGTCAGGGGCTCGTGCCAAGAAGACGGCGCCCAATCAACAATCTGCCAAAAGTAATGTATTGCCCGAGCGCGCGCCTAAACGGCACGACCCTGGTGCGCCGGTCCCAGTTGTGGCGTCTAACATGTCTCTCAGAAGGCTCAGGAGACACCGGAAGCATGGGCGGTAGCCAGGGGTTCGGTCGCATTACCTGCAGCTGCGACAATGTACGGTAGGAATCTGATTCTGGCGTGAACTGATACTGATACAGACTAAGACCGGCTGCGAACCGAGCTGAGAGTGCAAGTTATTAATGTCCTTTCTGGGCGGCGACGGGGCCGAGATCATGGATGCAGGGTTCGCAGATCGATCTCTTGGACAGCCCCACATCGGGCTCCCGTCAACTGAGCAGTAGACATTGTAGGATCCGAGAACTCGGAACCATATTCAAATCATTCTGACCGTACAAAGGATTCTTCTGAGATTAGAAACCGAAGAATCTCAAGAGTCCACTTCAGAATTTCAATTACAACGCCCGCTCATATTAGCCTTAGGACTGGCCCCACAGCATTATCCGGTCGATACTCCATTATGAAAAAGGCTCGCGTGGTGGTGTAGAAAGCTGATTTTAGATAACCCAAGCATATGCAAATTGCATCACCATGAAATCGTAACGTGGTCGAAGTAAAGTTCTAATAACATTGGAACCTTGGAAACCTAACCTCCTTAAACCAGAAAGTGGTCACGTAATGTAAACGTTTTAACGCTCTACCACGTGACAGTTGGCCTCGGCACTTTATCTTACCTTGCAGCAGTGCGTACTCACTAGAAGCAACGCACTAAAGGGATAAAAATGCAAAAAAAAAGAAGGAATAACAGTGGAATTACACCACCTCGTTGGACAAACAGGGAATCGAACCCTGGACCACTCCCAGTTGCTTTCAGTTGAATGATGCTAAGGGAGTATTATACCACTAAACCATTCGCCCGTATTTGATGGAAGATTGCCCCGCTATGCCGTATATTGATGCCACGATAAAATTGCAAATTGACGACTTCCATCCTCGCACGCGCACTCTACTGAAACCGTGGGAGTGGAATACGCATAGTGATATGTGCAGAAAAATTCCGAAATCTTGAGTTAGCATTGATAGACGTGGTGTCTGCGTATGGGTGCTCACGTCGGAGTGCTACGCAATGATAACAGTAGTTGCAGGGTAGTCAAATCACTGAGTAGGGTTAACACAAGATGGACACCTTTCCGTTGAATGGAATAGGTAGTGAGCTGTTGATTTCGATATTATCAATTGAGGTGCACAAGTTGACTACTTGATAGACTTGAAGGCTTCATCTCGCGTGTACGGAACTTTGTCAATTATTCCACCCGTAATCTCCCAGAGGATCATCTTAGCCCCTTCACTCGACAAAGACACGAAAAGCTTGGGGGACACCCACTCCCATGTATTCTCCAAGGTAGCGTCTTCAGGTAGTCCGTGGAATCCCCTTCTCAATCTCAATTCTCACCTTTCCAAGCGATACCGAAGTCGAGCCATTGCTCTGTATATACACCATCTCCGGGTTATCAGCGCTGTTTTGACCCTGCTGGTGCACTATTGCCGAGACGGTAAATACCAAAGACTGTCCGTGATCTCTCGGCGAGCCTCTACCTCCATCATCTTTGTCAGACTCAGCGTTGTCATCTGGGCTATCAAGAAACTCCGCAAACGTGGCTCCATCCGGTTGGCCACTTTCGTCCGTCTTTACTGCCTGAGAAGCAAAGGCAATGAAGAACGCCTCCTAGTGACCGTTCTCAAACTCCATAATGATCCCGCCGTCTTGATATGTCCCGTTCTGATTCTTAAACTTGCCGCTGCTGCCTTGATTCATATGTACATCGTGTACCCCGTCCTTACTCTTGTACTGCTCGCCGAAAATGTAAACTGTTGCCTTCTTTTCGATAGCGTTTTGGAAGAAAGGGTTTAGGAAGTCGATAATGTCGTTCTTTGGTCCGGGGAGATCATGCGGTACAACCTTGCCGTTTCCCAACTTGACGATTCCACCGCGAAGGAGATCGAGGCCGATGCTCTTTTCGGGATCTTGAGTCTCTGAGTCGATACCATGCCAGCCTAGCTCCAGAGATCGAATCTGGTCCCGTATCGGGTGTTTGAAGTCCCGATTCAGCCAGTACACCAGGCGTGAGTCTGAAGACAAAGACTTGACGTTGATCGCGGAGGAGAGCTTCTTGGTGCTCAGACCGTCATTGAATGTAAGCTTGGCATGTGGGCTGATAGGATCTTGACGGGCGCGTTCGGCTGTGAACTTGGTGGGAGTGGCTTTCCAGACTCCGTAGTTGCTAATCGGCATGATTGTAGCGAGTCTTGAGAGTTTTGGGGAAGTAGTGATGAAGGCCAGCGCTCGATACTGGCGAGGGGGAGATAGGTGAGTATTTATAGGAGGACTTTGAGAATAAGCCTTTCTTGGTAGGTGAGTTAAGTAGTGTTGATGAAAAAAATAATGAATTCGAGATGTAAAGTCAAGGACAGCGGCGAAAGACCCAGAAACTCTAGCATTACTGTTGTCAGAAGTGGAGATTATGCCCACGCTGTCCGTGAGGTCTGCGATGCAAGAGCGTTCTCGTGTGTGACGGGGAAATGGATGAATAAGGGGGGAACGTGGGTGAAGGAGCATTGAATGTGAGAACAATTGCAGCCACCAACCTCCAAGATTTCCACCGTTGTTACTATAACAAGCGTTTTGCTCTCTGCTGACGAAAGTCTGTATAATTCTCCAGCTTGTTGACTTCCTAGTATTCATAAGTCGACGAGTTTGATACACTCAGGGGAGGCAAAGCAGGGCCCCCTTGTTCTCCAGATCTAACCTCTGATCTAAGACTTGAGATCCAAACCCATGATCTTATGCTCCAGCCGGGCGCTTGAGATCTGGCCCCTGATCTTAAGATCTAGTCCAGCATACACCCTTACTGCACCAACCCCTACCTATCCAGAAACCCTCTCCCCTCTCACCAGCAACGCAATCGACGTCCCCTCCCTCGTCCGAAACTCCCTCGCCCCAACAGCCGCCTGCACCGCGCGAATCGCATACGAATGCACCGACAACGACACAAAGTCTCCCCGGTCGGCCTCCCAAATCTCCGCCCAGCACCGCCTCCTTGCGCGCGCGGTGCTCGTCGTCCGTCTCCGGCCGGTCGG